>CM032664.1:0-33751 GCA_019095985.1 Streblospio benedicti
AAACGTTTCGACCCATCCAACTACAGACCCAGCATCTTCCCATACAAAACCCCATCCTATATGCACTGACGTCCATGACACGTCTTCAAAACCTACTCAAAGCTGATCATTTCCAGACGTCTGCAAACGTCTTACAAACGTTGTCAATATTTAGCTGATGTTTGTGCTTTTTATACACTGACGTCCATAATACGTCTTCCAAACGTCTCTGAAAGATGGAAATGGACCAGACGTCTGAAAAACGTGTGAGAACGTTTAGAAGGTGTGCTCTTGCCAAGTTTTCTGTACGTCGCCAAAAAACCACACCCACAGGGTCCTACGCTAACGGGGAAGACGTTTGAAAAACTTCCACGGACAAAGACGTTTCTAAAACGTCTGTCGTACGTTTTCCATACCAAGACGTAATCCGGACGTCCAAAAGACCAGACGTTGCGTTCACTGGCATGTGTTTACGTGTCATTCATATTTAGTTCTGACGATGTCTACAGGAGTAATTTAATTCCAAGATGATAAAATGTGGTGTTGAGAAGAAAAAACAAGCTGCGAGCAGTCATCATTCTGTGGTTCTCAAACGCGGCGGGTGTCTTGATTGATTCACCAAACATATTTTTTTCCTAAATCCCCAGTCACTAATACAGTTCATTGTCAGGATTCGTATCTGAACAGGTTGCATCACATTTCACACACATGGCAGTTCCCAATTCACGCTCAAGATTTAATGCATATCACCAAACACCGCCCTTGTAATGAACAGATCACCAAATAATATGTCCCATCACATTTCACGTACTTAAATACAGGCAGTTCACATTTCACAATCAAGATTTAGGACAAATCACCACCAATCACAATATTTTGGTATATGACCCCCTCTTGATTTCTTTTGCAGTTTGCTCGCCAAATGAGGAGTCCGTTCGTGAAGTTCCTGACGCACACGTGCGCCTACATCGTGTTCCTCGTGCTGGTGTTCATGGCCACGCTGCGCGGCGGCTCGGGCAACCCCTGGTTCGACATGGCGTGTCACGGCTTCACCCGCACGCTGCCCGACTCCATCGTCAGCATACTGATTCTGGTGTGGGTCTGTGGTGAGTATAATCATGGGCCTCAGCATCATGGGCGGGGGTGGGGTATATAATGGTCTACTACTATGGTTTGCAACTATGACAAGTCATATACAGGGTATAGTGTTCACTGTATGGTATAGTGTTTGTAAACCATAGTAGTAGACCATTATATACCCCTACCCATGTCAAAAAAGATATTACACGATTTTTGCAACGTTTTTAAGCAAATGTTGTCTTTTGAAGAAAAAAAAGACAACGTCTAATGTATTTTCTCTAAAGCGAATATTACGCCCATAGTATTTCATTACTCCTCTTGTTACGACACTGTACATTATTAATGGTACTGTGACAAAACAAAGAGTTTAAGTTTAGGCCATCCAGTGCGCAGGGATTATAGCATCCCTGCAAGGGTTAAAGTAGTTTTAATATTGCTTCTCACTGGATTAGGATAGATAATCCCCTTAGTCACACTCACCTTGCTCGTGTTCATCTTTCTTATTAAGCCCCTGGATAGGATTAGGGACCCAGTACGCTGTAGTACTGGATGACTTGAGCTATTAGAGCTCACTTCTCTTTTAGACACTGGTCGGGCAGTTTAGGGCTGGCAACCTTTCCTCTGTTACGGGGGAAAGGCTCTCATTCTTCATCCTCTTTGGGGCCTAGTCGGTGGCTAGGTCCCCTCGTCGTGTACGCCTCACGCTCGTGGGTGTGGTGGTGCTCTTGCTTATACGACGTGCGTCACGTGTCATCATCAGTGCGAAGTCCCTTGTGTAGGCAGGGGCCCTTCGTGAAACCTGGTGGGATCACGGTCCATATAAAAGTGAAAGTTACTACTTCATCGTAGTGGTGACGGTCTCGTCCTTTCAAGTAACACAACAACGAGAAGTACGTGGGGTTGGTGACAAGCCCCCAGTCGACGAGGCGGGTTCACTCCGCGAAGTGGACCCGAGTCAGCGGTGTTTAGGAAAGCGGCGCAGCACGTCTGCACTTGGCCCGAGGCACACGCTAATCAATTTGTTCACAGTACATTTATTCACTGTATTCTATATGTTTTGAAAGGTTTTGTTCATTGAATTGTATATGTTCTTGTTGTCAAGGGTTGACAATAAGTGAAATTTGAATTATCATATAATGCTAGGTACTAATAGTTATTTTTAGTATGACCCGCCATTGACATTACCTCTCTAAAGCGGAAACTTTAGGTCTGCTCTATTTGACTTTTCCCACGGTACCAGACTAACCAGAGACAGCAGCTACCACCTTTCTAACCTGACCACTTGAGTTAATAGTTAAAGTATAACCTGCCATTGAGACCATCTCTCTCTCGTGACTTTAATTTAGACCAGCTTTATTTGATATGCACGTAATTGTTTGTTTTTCATGGTAATCGGAAAACACTCCTATTAAACGCCATCCTGTTCTAGTCGGGCTTGTTACTTATTGACATTAGTCTACCATGAACATGGACTTCGAAGGCTGGGTGAATAGGAAAGCCGCGAAACCCACGATGAATCCACGCGTGTTCTTAATACAGACGTATTAATGACTGTAAAAACTTCGTAGTAAACCACCTCTCAAAGACGACTCCTTCTGCAAAGTATATCCTCCACATACCAGTTTGACCTGTTTTTAAAATATATAAACCACCCGAGTCGTGTTTTAAAAATGTTTTAAGTTGTACGCTTTTAAATGCTGATCCTTCTGTTCACAGGAATGCTGCTACACGAGTGCCGTCAGCTTTGGCGTGAAGGTCTGAAGAACTACATCACAGACTGGTGGAACTGGATGGACTCCTCTCTCATATTTCTATACCTAGCATATTACGCCCTTCAAATTGTTGTGTTTATTGGGGTCTACAAACTGGACGCCGTGTCCAAAGCAGCCCTGTGTCCAAACCAGTCCATCCTTGCAAGTTGCAGGGAAATGGAATGCGAAATCGACCAAGTGTCGCGGAACTGGACATCTTGTTACCCTGGCGGTTCCTGCGGTTCAATCGAGAACATCTACACGCCAAAAGGTCCAGGTGGAATGACGGGTGAACGGCTATCGTTCATAACAGAAGCCAACCAAATTGCAGACATATTCTTTGCCTTGGCCAATGTGCTGAGTTTCGCCAGAATCGCGCACCTGCTCCCTGCCAACGAGCAGCTCGGTCCGCTACTGGTGTCGTTTGGGAGAATGCTGCAAGACGTGGTCAGATTCGGCGTGGTCTTCATACTGGTTCTGGCCGCCTTCTTGTGCGGCTTGACCAGTCTGTACCGAGTGCACCAGTGTGAAAACCAACACTTCTCAAGGTAAATCAATACAGTTGATCACGCTTATCTCGAACCCATATAAGTTGAATTTATGGTTTAGTTCCATTAGTGGAATTCTCGTGCAGCCTTGTGTATTGCTCGAAAAATTGTATTTCGGATGCTATATGTGATACATATCTGTGTAAATTGTATACACTATAAATGTAATGAATGAAAATAAAGTACACGATACAGAATGTATCAATTATATGCACATTCCCACCACATCTACCTTGCTATATGTTCACCATTACAATCTAAACTTACTGTAAACTCACTGGCAATACTGCAAAACAATCAGCAAATTCTCCCTGTTCCAGAATTGACCTGACACTGAGCACGCTTTTCTGGGCCACTTTCGGCATGGGCAACACGAAGGCAGCTGAAATAGACGACCGTTACTTGGCTCTGGACATGGGTCTGATCACCACGCACAACCAGCATCACCCCCTTACCTCCATCATGGGCTACATCCTGTTTTGGTCTTACATCATCGCTTCTGTTGTGGTTCTACTCAATATGCTCATAGCCATGATGAGCAACTCATTCCAAGAAATATACGTACGTATGAGGATCAAACATCCATGTGTTCCCTTTAATTAACAGCTCTTTGTTGCCTAATGGGGTTATTGCATGTTAATTTTCTTACTTTCTCTCACTTTTTTTTGATAGGATGACAGAGATGTGGAATGGAAATTTGCTCGCGCAAAGTTATGGATTGACTTCTTTGAGGATGGTTGTACGCTACCCACTCCGTTTAATCTTATTCCAAATCCCAAGTATCTGTGGTACATCATACGGAGCTGTAGGAACAAGTGCAAAGCGAGCAGTGAAGAAACGCCGCAGCCGATGGCGTATATTCAGAACGTGAGTCATACTCACGTTGTTACAAATTTAACTCAATTAATGCTCATTTCACATTCACTGATAATTTGTGACTGCTTCTGAATTGAGTAATTAGTGGTGGAATGTTATGTAGTTAACCATATCTATATCTATGTTCTGTTCAGACTGTTCATATTTGCTAGAATTACCGTTGCACATTTTGCACCTTATTAAAAAGATCACATTTATAATACTATCTCATCTTTTCGCTGCTTATAGTGATACCATAGTGCTCTTTTCAAATAAACATCCATTTTCAATTTTTCAGATACATATCACTTTGAATGATACGTGTATTGAATATCAATTTAGATGCTTGCTTTTTGCGTAATTGTCTGAGCCCAGTATCATATTACCAATGATGTCTAGTGTTTATGTTAATGATTTTGGCTCAATATTAAACTTGTACACCCTGTTTGAAAAAGAGGCAGCATTTTGTGACAATGCTCATGAGTTTCTCAAATGATCTAGGACTCCATGTTTCAGGGGTCTAACGGCAGCATCCACAGCGGCATCGAGCACATTGAAAAGGCGCAAACTATATACCAGGTAGAAATATAAATCTGTTCAATTATTTGCATCAATTTTTTTCAAGGGCAGTGTTTGTAATTGTTTTTCATACAAATACTGTACAGTAATTAAACATACATGTAGTAAGAAATGACTTGGATCTTCTCAACTTATTCCCAACTTAACCTCCCTGTCAATGCCATGACTGGGAGTAAGTAAAGTATTTGTTATTGATGTGTCACCGTATTTGGGATGTCTGTCTATGTAGCAAACGTGAGAAAATGAATGAGGGTAGTCCTAATAGAGAGGTTCTATTGCTTTGATCCACGAGAAAAAAATTGCAGTCAAGCCATCTCTAAGACTTTTGTCAATATTTCAGCAAATCGTCCTTCGTTTAATCCAGCGTTATATCTACAAGAAGCAGAGTGAAATAATAGAGACTCAGCAATCTGAAAATGGTGAGTGTGAAAAGGCAGACATTTTAGATGTACAAATGCTGCTCAAAGAGCAGCAATTTTAGCTTAATTTACAGTTTTTATATTGTTACACTTTTTCTATTTCAGAAATGTATGATTTGAGATTAGAGTTGAGCAATGTTGGGACCGATTTAATCCAACTCAGAAATGAGGTTGGCTACATCAAAACTTCAGTGGTAGCCAATCGAATGGACAGTGTCAAAAATAGAAACGGTATAAAGTCTTTGAAGACACATCTGGAAGTGCAAACGTGATGAACTTCTACTGCGGAAAAGACGCTAACTTCTCAATTTCAGCAATTGTTTATTTGCGAACAATTCATTATTACACAGAAGTTGGCCAGTAGATTTGAATATCTACACAACATAGACAGTGTTCATTACTGGCTGGTCATTCAATGATGCCTGGAATAAAACCTAAAATAAGCTCAAATTTTCAATATTTTTTGTTTACATGAACTCTGCGAGGATCAATCAGATTTACATTGTGATAAATTGTAGCTTATGTTAAGTTTTATTCTGGTATCATATGTAGTTCGTAATAACATTTACTGGTACTACTTCAAACATAAATAAATATATAGTGTTGACTGAATACAATGAAAGCCCCCAACATCAGAGACAAGACAACCCTATGAAAACCAGTGAAAAAATAGAATTCTTGTGCTCTCCTTTTAATGTGCACATACAGATGATATCACTTAATGCATATCTGATACATGTAATTGCATATATTGCTTGATTGCATAGACTGTAAAACCACTTGTTAATTAATATCTGTAAATGTAATAAAACGTACTGATTGCATATATTAATTAATCTTATAAACTGTGGGTGGACAGAGGTTATGCAATTAAGCGCTGGTGTCTTTGATGTACAACATATAAATAATTGTTATAAAATAAATTATTGCATTTCATTATGTATAAATCTAAAAATATTATATCAAATCTGCGATACTATAGTTTTTGCTTTATTCCATATATCACAATTTACTAGAAACAGGCAACTCTGTCAGATTCAATGTTTTATACACTTAATCACAAATAATACTGAAAGCATAACTAAATATGTTTGTTATAGAGAAAATGAACAAAACTATCAAAATTCTACATTGCTCAACAGAATTTGATTCCTTCAAATAATTAGCGAACACTCTAGAATACAATGAATTCATTATTGCAAAAATAGCTAATTCACAATAACTTTTAAATATCCGTGATATAGACTAATACCATAACTTGCATAGTAACATGTCACATATGATACATTTTTGTACAACTTTACTTTGTTCTTCATACCACAGAACCTTGCGTCAACCCAATATTTCAACAAATTAAATACTTTACAGAATCATTATAAACGATCAAACACTTCTACATCAAGATTATTTACAAACTATCACAAAATGAAACTCATCACTGGGCTGTGCCTCCACTGTGGAAAAATGTCTCTTTGTCCAAATATTCATATCATGCCGCATATAAGGACCTCGTTTGATGAAAAAATGGTAGCTATTATAATTCCCTATAACCAATTAAAAAGATCGACAATTTCCTCCAAAGTTGTGTAAATATTCTAAATGCTGATTTTACATCTACGGCAGCTTAGTTACACAGTTACATATTTCCCATAAAGCTTCCCAATACATTGTACATGCATAGCATAAACGTGAAATACATTCCAAATTATGGAATTAATTATAAATAATTGAAATGAATAATAATGTATGAAAGTATGTGTGGAAAAAAGTAAAACTGTATGCCTTTGAGGCTCATCTATATGAACATCAATTTCGTTTCTCTCGGTAGCAAACATGCATGCAAGTGGGGAATAAAGATAAACATGGCGGGTAACATACAAAATTTCAATATGTAACTTCCCATTTGTCAAGACTGACATGTAAATTGGATTGTACATACTTTCAAATGCTACAACAATTCACAAACAATCATTGTTTTTGTACACAAGATATTAAAGGCAACTGTTCAATGAATGTGAGTTGTGGAACATGTCTTTTGAAAGGGGATTTTGAGAAAATTGATAATGAAAGAATGAATCTTGAATGAATGAATCTTTCATTCTAATAACTAAAAATTTGGTCAAATCTACTTTCAAAAGAAGATCAAATCCATTGATGCCGTTACGTTTGGTACACAAGATGTAACTGTTAGCCAATTACTAATAACATACAAAATATTATACCAGGTATATCTGACTCTTTTCTACCTGCCAGAATATCCGGAAATGTAAGGTATTCGCATTATTTTTCAATTTTGAATATACAACCTAACATCAAATATCACTTACCAGAAATGAGATTGTTTGCAAATAGATACCTTCATAAACAGATCAAATTGAAAAACATTTTAAACCGATGCACAGCATCAAGGAACTTTTAAAAATATTTCATACAATTGTTTTCCGCACAAGGATTGATGCTGCCAAACATTCAAATCATAAGAAAAATACTAATTGAAGAGCAAAGAATGTTTGCAATAGTTATATAACCGTTCATCAATTGATAATCAAGTATTATTTATACTGAACCAATAAAAATGGCAGAAAGAGTTCATTGCGATCCTTGAAAATCCAAACCAAAGAGAATCCTATGACCTTTCAGAGCAAAAGTGAATTTTCACATCATTTGAATAATCACAACTAGTATACCAGAGAAACACACACTACTCTTAAACACTGCATTTTTATGACGGATTCTAATAAATAAGCATCTACATTTTGATTTATATAATTTGTATCACAAATCTTTCAAAGCATATCACTGAACGATCATTATTTCCAAAAAACCATTATCACAGTCAACGGCAGCTTTAGTTTTGTAGTCACATGAATACATTTGTGTCGCTAACAGTTCTTTATGAAGATCAGTCATTATCTGAAGAAAAACAACAAATAATCATTAGTCAGAAGAATATGAATAAAATTAAATGATTTAATAGTTCGCATGTGCATCTTTATCAATAGAATAAAGTACAAAAAATATAATAATATTATTAGAATTTTTCTTTTACTGTTACTGTTTTATTTCTATAGAATAATTATATTCTATGGATATTTGTAATATTAAAAAGTTCTTTACAATAAAACAACATTGAGATTACAACAAAATATTTTAAATTACAATGTTTAGTAAAGTACAAGAAATATGCTTACATCATTAACAGTTTTTTTGCTTTTAAAGTAATGTACAAGAGCATCTAAAGCACACCTTCAGTGAAAGCCCCGTCTGCCATCACAAGCTGCAGTATTGACGGATACAGATGCATATGCGCTTGTCCAAGGATTTGACTTATAGCAGTAATACCGTCCTCAATATTCTCATCTTCATCCTCATGGATAGCCTTTGAAAAAAAAAAAGAAAATATTTTTGAATTTGTCAAGAATATTTCTATTATAATGGGGACATGAACATGAAAGAAATTAATATGAAATCAAAGTATTATATTTTGAAGTTGAATGACTAGATTGCAACCACCTCTCAATGTACAACTTTTTACACATCATTATATTGTCAAAACAGTGCTCTGCTGCCTACATAAAATGGATCTTCAACTTCAACACACTTACATTGTAAATATGTATATCTGCTGGCAGCAATAAACAGAAGCATCTTACTTGGACAGTTTTATACGCCTGGAGAAAAGTGTCGCATCCTAACTCAGTCTCCAGCTTGGCACGCGACTCTTCAAGTCGTGAGAACATGTCTTCTTCCTCGAAATAGTCATCATCCCCATCTGTAGTGGAGGAACAATGAAAACTAGATACTCAACATCCCTCAATTATGTTTCCTAAAATTGTAAAGAACACCAAATTGCAAACACTATTGTCCTGGGAGTGTGTGTACGTTTGGGGACAAGGTGGACCGTTGGGTTTCAATTTTTTGCTGCAATCTCCCAAACCACTTTTAACCTCAATGTTTTTTTATCTAATGTTTCATTACCCTCTAAATATTATAGTCTGTCTCTTTATTATCCACACCATGAAAATAGCAGTTTTCAAAAACATGTAAACTTGTACCCTGTGGGGCAAACATACATTATTACGCACTTTGACCCCTTTGGAAAATATTACGTGAGTAAGATACGTCCTTAACATACGTATGGCGTAACACTATGACACGTAAAGTACTGCACTCTGTAAAGTTTACCGAAAATACACTAACACTTCAGTATGTTGCACTGTATACAACCATTTGAGTTATTTTGCCATGGATTCTCTTTACCCTTACCAATTCTGCACCAAATGGTTTTACTTTTACAGAAATCAGTTTTGGCTTAAGACAGCTATACAACAAAAGGTGGGTTTGGATAATTGACATCTATAGTATAGTACAGTGTTATAGTTAATTTCTGTAATTTATTCTCCCATGAAGATCATATGATAATAGTCACTTTTATCGAAAAGTGTTGTAATGATCAACATCTCACAAAAAACATCAAACGTCGATTTTTTTTTACAAATTTTACAAATTAATACTGTGATGTGCTGTGAGCATAAATGAATGATTGTTTTTTATAAAAAAACAACAACAAAAAAACAAACAAAAAAACACCAAACATCGCATTGCCACCTGGCAAAACTAGGGGCACATCACTTAATTCTTTAGCATTATACAGTGTATTGCCACAGAACTGGGGTGCCCTTTACAGTCCCGCCTCACACGTTTCCATCTTACCGTCTTGCCATGACTCTGTGTTGGGGTCGAGTGTACAGCCGAGTTCCACCTTGGCGAGTGCGTCTCCCCCAGCCCCATGCTCCAACACCGGGGCCAGCGGAGCAGGCGCCGCCTTCTCATCTGCTCCAGCAACACATGGATATATATATTGAACAGATTCATTGGATTTCTTATTGTACACTACTATATATTCATTTTTGACTTGCAGAATGCAGCTGTGTTGATACTGTCAGACATTCACTGAACATTGGCCCTAAAGAAAGCCTTCTTGATCAAGGAGAAAATATTTGGCTTATAAAAAGCAAGTATAAAGGATTTTTCTCAAAATGAATATATAGTCATGTAAATATGTGTTTTGTAAGGAAATTTCAGAGACAGGCTTGTAAGAGGGCCGTGGAAACAAACTCCCGGTCTCCTGCTAACACCAGACCAGTCATTATGTGTAGACAGGCGCTCTGCCACTGAGCTAACCTCTCTTACGGCTTATAGACTTGTTCAGACTTGGCCAGTATCACTATTGTGCAACGCCTCTTAGGCTTGTTCCCACATTGATACTACAATATTTCAAATCACAATAATCAACAACACTTCTAATGCCAGTGATTATATTTCAAGTGTATAGCTGAAGAGTAAGTACGAACTTTTACGGCTTCTAACTGTCAGAGCCGATCACTGCGACTACTTGCCTTTACATCAATGCAGACTGAGCAGAAATTCGAGTAATACCTTGTTCGGTCTGAAGCAGACTTTTCATGGCCTCCCTCATGGTGTTGAAGTCCTCCACAGAGCCATCGCTCCATTGTCGACCGACACCGCGCGGAGCATCAGGCTCATCGGTCGTTGATTTCTTCTTTTTCGGTTTCTTGCCTATCAGAAAAACATTTTTTTCGGAGACCATACAAACTCCAATATAAAATATATAACAAAGGTAACCCCTGGGAGAAATTATTATAGCAGACATTTTCTTCCAGATACATGCATATAAACATGTTTTAAACACGTTTTTTTTTCTGGCTGATCTCACAGATTTGACAGTTGTCAAAATCTGAAAAGTGCAGCGCTTATTTTCTCCAAAATTCAATAGTGAATGGATACAACGTACATTGCATTATTTTGATATTGAATGATTGTGAAATGTTAATACATCTAATCCTTTTTTCGAAGGGAGAGCTATCTACTAAAGCTTACGTAACTAACCTTTTTTGGCTTTTTTCACTTTCTTTTTCTTTGTTGATGATAGTTCGTCATCTGATGCGGGATCATCTTGCTGTAAAATTGACATCATTGATTCCCGTAAAGTTTGTAGATCTTCATCGTCATCATCCTCATCCTCTTCATCAACATCATCACTGTAGAATAACAACCATACGATAATTTTCTAAAAACTCTTTCCATTTATGCAAACAAACATAGATTTGCAAACTAACAGCATTAATTCTTGAACAAATTTGATTAAAAGAAATTAAGGTCTCTGAAAGGTTTAGTTTCACATTGAGGGCATTGTGCATGCCAGATTTTTGTAATGAGTTTGGCACAGGTTTTTTATTTTAGCATTTACATGCAAAGAACGTGGGATGTACCCTTCATGCCAGATTTTGTAACCATATATGTGTTTGTTAAATTAATCATCTGCAGTAAGATCTCTCCGCTTTCACTGCCTCTACGGTTCTGTTTGGACCAAAGTTTGGCTTAAGCCAAACTTTTCTGGGCCATCATGGCACCAAAAAAGTGTGGCATCTATTCAACTTCTATGCGTTTTTGGTTAAGGCTGGCCCCACCTTGCAGCTGTGTCATTCCTTAACAGATTCATGTTAAAGATCCTGGTCATAGAGCATTGTGATTTGTCACATCAAGTTGCCAGATTTTTATAATAGTTTGTTATTGGAAATTTCTGTTTATCTTGAAATCTGACAAGTCAAATGTTTCCCTTCAAGTTCTTAAACGCAATAAATGACTAAGAATTGACATGTCAGCAAACTTTACATTTTATCTACTTCCTTCAAGTTTGACTTAAACGGTCCAACCATATCCACAGCTATTTACCCTTCATTTTGAACATCATCCTGCGCTTCACTATCTTTACTTCCTTCTGACTTATTTGAAGAATTAGTTAGAGATTTATCTTTTCCTTCATCATCATCTTCATCTCCAGATAACGAGAAGCTCACTTTAATATCATCGTCTTTTGACTCTTCATCATCTATTTCATCCTGTGGTAGATCATCAAACTCTTCTTAATATAATATTTTTAAAGTATACAATGGTAAACCATTAAACATAGCAACATGGAGTTAGCACAATGGTTTTTTATGGTAAGGCCACTAGTTTTTTTCCTCCATTTTAGATCAGAAAATATACAGTGGCCTAATTATAAAAAAAATAAAATCAATAGTAGTAGTTACATCACTAGCTTTCTTTTCTATCTCTTCCAGCTGATTTTTCAGAGCTTCTAGGTCCAAACTCATAGCGATCTCATCATCGTCATCTTCTTCTTCATCTTCTTCGTCATCAAAAAATGGATTTTTTGCCAAGTTTGTACAAAAGAGCTTGCTAAGTTCTGGCATTGAACATGTGCGCAGAATCTAGAAAATATAAACATGTGTATTAATAGAGAGCTACAAAGGAAGTACCGGACTTCTGTGTTCACAATTTCAATGATAATACAATTGAATCTATCAAATACCCTTTTCACAATTTCCATATATGGTTTAAATTTCAAACATATATATCATTATGTCACATTATATCTGATGAATGTGTCATTAAAATTAAGGTTATGATGAACGTATGTAAAACAATGTGTAAATATAGGTTATAAGCTATGACATTATTCACCTTGACATCCACATCAAACTGACCCGTTGTGAGTCCAAGAGCGACTTTCCCATTGGAAGAAACCAACTTCCTGAAACACAAGGTGCGAAAGTTATCATTTAACTGCGATAATGTAGTCTATTATGAAGTTCTCATTTTTCTAAAAATTATAAAACTGAGGATGAAACTAGTGCCCTGTTATACTTAATTAAATGACCAAGCCATTTGAACTTGATCAAATTGATATAAATAGAAATGAAGTGAGTTACTTGTGCTCCTTAATTTCTTCATCACTGTCATCGCCTATTTCTTCAAGCGTCATGTCGTCCTCATCTGGTTTAGGTTCTTCTTTTGCAGTTTGAACAACTTCAAACACTTTTCCACCTTCTCCATCAGTATCAGCCTTCTCTGTATTTGGCTTCTGCACATTGGGCTTCGCGGCGATGGTCGGTTTTGTCGGAACAGGTGGTTTGTTTGCAGCTGGTTTGTTATCCGATGATTCGGTGGGAGTTCCCTCGGAGTCCTCGGGCAAATCTTCTTCAATTATTGTCTCCGCCTCGATTTTATTGCCAGGTGCCACCGCGGACACTAAGTAGAAACATCCATATATGGAACTTACTCACAAACTTATGTAAAATTTGCATTTTTAGCACAATACAATCAACGTTTATTTAGGTATTTATTTGATCACTTTAGAAAGTGAACCATTATAAAAGTTCATTTGTAGTGTATATCATATAATTCTATGGTAAATTCATTATAGAATTTAGAGGGTGAGTTTTTACGTAACATTTTTATATGATTTGGTTTTTACATTTCATTTAAGAAGAAATAATATAACTTAATATGAGTGTTAAAAGGTATCACTTAAAAATCTTCAATATCATACATCTCACTCGTCCATCCTTTCCTACTAAATCTGTCCTTATATTCATAGTAAAAATACGTACCGGTAAGTTAGTTCATAAACTCTTCCACATTAGAGTTATTAAGCAATTAAGTATGACTTTCCAAGCTAATTCAGAAAAATCTTGCAAACCTGCAATATTTCCATCACCTTCATCGCCCGGCTTCTTTGCAACAGACGGTGATTCGATAGTGATCGTTGAGCCGACTATCGGCGCTTTCGTGCCATCAGCCTCTTTCTGGACGAGCCCGTGCAGTATTGCGGGTTTTTGAAGGACGACGGTGCCTCCTCCGATGGGGGTGGTTGGTGCACTATCTTGGGAGCCGTCAGATTTGACAGTGCTGGCTGAAAACAAAGATCCCACGAGTCAAAAACATACAGTACCAGCAAATACCATGGTGACCTTACATTCAATACGATGCTTTTGTGATAAATATAACCTAAAACCATTATCACAAAAAAGGGCATCTGTTGAAAAATAGTCATTCTATCACTCCATGCGTAAATCATCGCCAATACTCTACTCTGATTTCTCCAGAGGCGTGCTCAATTATAGATCATGGAATTTTACTGAATCATAAAAATAGTCTCTATCTTATGAAAATATAAGTAAGTAGCTTCATTTTGACACCTCAAACACTATTGTTAGATCATTAACAGCTGTGCTACGAAAAATGTACGAGATAGGTGTGAAGTGCTCTATGAGTGATAGCACTGTGTACCTGTGTTGGTGAGGTCCGCGTGCTGCAGTGCGTTGACCACGGTGCCCGCGGGGCCGCCCCACTGCCGCCGCGCACTCACAGGCTCCGCAGGCGGCACCACCGCAGCAGACTCAGCAGCAGGGGCTTTGGTGGCTGCAAAATTGGAACATTATCTTATAGTGTAAATTCATCTATCCTAGCATATCTACATAAATACAGTAATACCTCCAATTACGGTATACGACCATCCAAGTGCCCACCCTCGTATAACAGCCCTCCCCTCTCTTTTTCTTAAATGTCCATAAGAATTATGTATTAACTGCACTCTTCCACCATCCAGTTTGAGAAAATTTCAATTTAATGGCCCTCGGCGCTTGGATAGTCGTATATGGTAAGACCACCTCCCTATTGAGACCACCTCTATAATAAGACCACTTTTCACGTCCCAAACCTTCATAAAGCTATCAGAAGGAACCTCTGTATAGAGACCACCTCTCCATTGAGACCACCTAACACTGGTCCCAACCACTGAACTAGACGATATGCGTTTTGTTGGATCCAGCAAATATATTCATTGTCTTGTACTCGGAAAATACTGCACAACACGGGCATTCACCTTCCATCTGTGACGCGGTTTCCTCCAGCGACATTTTGTGGAGGGCTGACATTGACCCCGCGTCGCCCCAGCGCGGCCGGTCGGCTGGGGCTGGCTCCACGGCCGGCTTGACCGGCTGACCCCAGCGAGGTCGCTCGGCCTTGGCAGCAGCCGCCGGTTTGGAAGCCTCCGGAACGTTTTCTGGTGGAGCGTCTTCCGGCTACATGAAAAAAAGTACAATACAATGGTAGGAGCTTGCTTGCCATAACAGTGAGAGTAGAATGAAAAAAAACAACAGTATGATAGCATTGTAGAGTGCTAGGATGCTCCACTTTGGCTGCAGCAGCTGCCAGTTTGGACACAGGTTTGGAAGCCTCCAGAACATTTTCTGGTGGAGTGTCTTCTGGCTACATGAAAAAAGTGGTATGATAGTATTGTAGAGTGTGGGGACGGTCAACTTTGGGTGACGGTCTGAAGACCTCTTCCTAGTATGGGGGAATGATCAATTGATCAAAAAGTGTGCCAATGACCTGGTGTGAAATGTTAAGTAGTGAGACCAAAAGACTTGGATCACATTTACATTTACCTCCGGATTATCATTCTGGAGGCATTTCTTCCTAAACAAAGCTAAAAAGAAAGTAAATAGATCACTGCACACCCAGTTCGTGCATTTCATTGTTTAAACAATCGTGGCACAGCTATTAATGAACCCTCAATAGTATTTGATGAGTCAAAATAAAGCTACTTACTTATATTGTCGCATGATAAACACAGTTGTTATGATTCATTAAAATTATATGATCTATGGTGCAATTCGTTGCATGCACACCCAGTTCGTGCGTGGCGATAATCGGGGATTTGAAAATGTTCAATTAGAAATTTTATTTTTTCACTTTGGCACTGGGAAAGCAATAATGATTAAACTAGTAATATTGTGTGCTAATTGTTTGGAGCCTAACAATTTTATTTAAATAACACACGAACTGGGTGTGCACAAGAACTGGGTGTGCAGTGCTCTAGGCGAGAAGCAATTCTTACTTGCATGCACATCTGTCGGGAGTCACCCAACTCGTAACTTCAACTTTAGCTAAAGGTTTAAAAGACTCAACTCTATTTTCAAGTGGATTTTCTTCCAACTATATCATAGAAACCATGTTAACAATAACTTTGCGTGCACCATCAAAAATGAAATAGATTAAGTCACTTATTAAACAGTTTTCATGAATCTTTGGACAGCTGTCAACTTTGGCCATGCTTTACGGGGCCTGTGGTGCCTTTTTTTATAGTTTTTTTCATTCAAACCCAAAATAACAACATACAAAGTAAATTTTTAAAAAGACATGTTTTATAAAGACTATACACTGGTACTTTAATATGAACTATCGTTAAGACTATGTATACTGTAAAACTAGAAACATTTGCGCACGATTTAATTTGCGAATTTTGTGGGTAGGTGGAAAAACGCAAACTTAAATAGTCAGCAAACATTAATAGCCCATGTTAAGTAGGTCATGGATGGACCGAAATCACAAAATTAAATAGTCACAAAACAATTTATAGATGGAAATCGCAAAATTTAATAGCCACGAAATATTCTAGTTTTACAGTATTATGATAATGACGGTATGATGTTTGAAGCGTACCTTTGTTGGCGACTTAGCGTTCAGTCTTTTCAGTATTTCCTCCTTCTTCCGCTGCAGCGGTGACTTGTCCGCTGATGAGGAGACGTCGGCCGAGGCTCCGATGGCCGCCATCGCCGCCGTCATGCCGACCGCGGGGACAACAGGCTCCGGCGGGGGGCTAGTGGCAGACAATAATAGGTTATTATACGAGTGGGGGTGAGAGATCAGGCAATATATCACTGAGTGTGAGGTTTCAAGGTTACGCTCAGTAGCCAAACAAGTAAGCTTTCATAGAGACATTATGATGTGTTTTCTGCATTCTGAAAGAGTCTTTCATTTAAACAGCATGTTAAAATAACTAGAGAAATTTAAATACCACTCAATAACAGGCAAGCTATAAATCCACCAAAACATTTAAGGCAGAGATGTCAACCGAATGATTTTTGTTAGACATAACTTGCACGGTACACGTACAAAGTGGCCTTTCTCTGCCATGTTAAATGTCCTGTCTGCCATTAGAAATTAGCAGTACTAGTTATTTTAATATGCTGTTTCAATCAAATTAAAGTTTACATCCTGTTTGTTTCAAATACTATCCATCTTAGAAATTAAGTCATTTTGTATGTAATAATGAATTATGATAAATCACTCTGAAATTCTCATCTACCAGAGGTTTTAAGATTTACTTGCCACAATAGCATATGTATTTGATACATGTCAATTTACCATACCTTAATAGATAATTAAGACTGGTAACAGACAGCAATCACGTCGCAATACTTACACACTCTTTTGCACAGCACCAATGGCTTTCATGGCCTCTGTCATACCCGGCCCCTGCACAGCTTTGGCCTGTTGAAGCTTCTTCTGCTCTGACAAATACGCTTCTTTTCTCTTCCGCTCCAGTTCCTCTTTCAGCTTTTTAGCACGCTCATCTGCCTGAGCCTATGAAGAAATAAATCCATGGTTTGATCAGCATCCATGTACTACAGTGATAAAAAAGATGTTATCCATAAGCTAAACATTATTTGATGAGGGCAGTCAAAAAACGAGATAGCATTTGATCCATGTACAAATCAGTTTTCTGGAAAATAATCCAAAACTTACTCTTAGAGCTTCTATTTTCTTCCGTCTTAAGTCAGGGTCGTTTTTGAGGTCATCCTTGGACTGAAAAAAGAACATTTAAAAAATTAAACTCATTTTCATCAAATATGTATGATTTGAACTAGCATATCTTACTTCAAATGTCCATAGAAACCTAAGATATTTGAAGTACCGTTGAATCGGTCATAAGCAACAGGGTTGACATTTTTACCTTTCGCTTCACATCTGCTGCAGCTGATGGTGGTTTCCCAGCTATCTTTTCTTTTACCGCTCGGCGTTCATTGAAATTCTGAAGTCTTATTTGCCGCAACCGTGCTAAATATTCCTGGAAAGCAATTTGTGTTTAAAGTTACAAAAAAGTATCAAGATTAAAACCAATCAACTTAAAAGTACAAACCTTATACATCTGTAAACATCCAATTTATACAAATCATGGTATACATTCACCATTGGCTATATTATGATGTACAATACTGTAGATGTATAATAGACATTCAGCACCAAGGAGCAGTTTTGGACTGAAACCCACAACCTCCTGGTCACAAGTCTAACTCAATCATTTGAATTCATGGAAAATTCGAGCAAATAACATTTGCCCCTCACGCTACCTTCCAATAGCTTGAAATTTTGGATAACTCCAATTCTCTTACAGTTTGAGTTCAAGGGGTTCAACTGTGCTACAATGTCCGAGTGGGTAGGGAGTAGGACTCGTGACCAGAAGGTCGTGGGTTCAAATCGCAGCCGGGTTTGGTGGTAATTGTTGAGCAAACTCATGCCTAAATAGTTGCACACTGCTCCGGGGCACCTACTTAAATTAAGTAGAGGTCAGGCGAGTGAATGCTAATGTGAGTGATAAGCACGTCTGCGCTACGTTTGTAATATGTTGTATGCCCCCTGGGGAGTTGAGAAAGAAGATATAGTGTGACAAGCATGCTGCCAATGACCTGGTGTAGATGTAAAGTCGCTAGAGCACGACTTAACTGTGGATTGCAACTGTAAATAAGCACATTTACATTTATTGGGGAAACTGGCAGATCTCTTGATGAAAGAATGGAAGAACATGAAAAAATCAAAGAAAACAACAGACTCTAAATCTGCCGTTTGTCAACATGAAATCAATAGTGGACATAACATCACAGACACTTCTCTATTAGACACTGTTTAGATCATTGACAAAGAAAATAGAGACATCCACAGAAAAAAAAAAAGTTGACGGAATACACATGAAGGTCAAGATTGCTAGTCTCAACAGTACGGACGGTTTTGACCACACCACCGAGAATCCCTAGATGCATTTACTAAAGCAGTATTATACAGTAGAACCTCTCTCTATTAGGACCACCTTTTGGACCAGTGTTAGGTGGTCTCAATAGAGAGGTGGTCTCTATACAGAGGTTGATTTTGGTAGCTTTATGAAGGTTTGGGACTGTGAAAAGTGGTCTTATTATAGAGGTGGTCTGAATACACATGTCGATTTTGGTAACTTTATGACAGTTTGAAACTGTGAAAAGTGGTCTCAATACAGTAGAGGTGATCTTAATTGGAGGTTGTACTGTACCTCCTCCTCCCTGACGCGCTGTTCCCGTGCTGACTGGGGTCTGCCCGCGACGGCGGGGCGGTGCCTCGCGGCGGAGGGCTCCGCGGGCCGCGCTGACTCGGGTCGCCGCGACGCTGCTGACTTGGGCTTCCCCGCGGCGCCGGCAGCTGACGGCTTGGGGTCGCCGGACGACGGCTTGGGGGCCGGCGGGGGCTGGTGCACAGCGGCCGGCTTCTGGAGCAGAGTCACGGGTAGGAAGGGGGTTTATAAGGGACCGTTCGTTATTTATGGGGAGGGGGGAGGATTTTCTGAAAATTTCTTTTTTCATGTACAAAGTTGATGGCCCGCCCTCAATTTCCGTGTACAAAGTAGGCGGCCTTCCTTAATTTCCTCTGCCCTCCCCCCCTCATAAACAATGAACGGTACCCAAGTGGTCAAGAAATCCCACATCCCTAAATATATTGGGCCTTATTTTCCACATCACCGTCATGGTCATAATGCACAGTCTCCCAGTAAGGAAATTTTTATGACAATAAGTATTTTATTGTGGTACCACTGGTCTGGTAGCACTTTCCTGCCCACTCTTGACCTCGTAAACGAATCTGAATGTAACAAAATCTAAAGAAATTGTTTACATGTCATGTACAAAAGAAACAAATGAATCCAGATTCATTAAAAATCCAGAGAAATGGGATGCAAAACGTACAGCTTACTTTCGTTAGATTGCATCCATAATAGAAAGTGTTCAATGCTATTCTCATACAGCCAGATACAAAAAAGGGATATTATGAGAACTGATCTGCTTTCTTACCCCATATAAATCTCCTTGACCTTTTGCTTTATTAAGCGCTGCTTCTCTTCTCCGTTGTTGAAATTCCTCGAGCTTTCTCGCCTTCTCTGCTGCATCGGCCCCTTTGGCACTAAATTGCAAAAGAATTTCACATAATTATCTATAAAATACGAAGTACTGACTTTGTAAGAATTAAGAATCCTCTAATATCAATACTTAAAGGTTATGCTCAGTGGCCGAACAAGTATACTTGCATAGAAACAATATGATTTGTTTGCTCATTTTGAAAGTTCCTGTCATTAAAACAGTATATTAGAATAGCAAGAGGAAGTTAAATACCACACCATAAACAGCCGGCAAAAGCCCACCAAAACACGTGATTAGGGAAATGTAAACCGAATGATTTTCGTCAGATGTAACTCGCATGGTGCACGTAAAAAATGGCCTATCTCTCCCATGTTAAACGTGTCATCTGGCGTTAGAAATCCACAGTACGTATGATGAAAATTATTCGATTATGTAACATCACGTGACCTTGTGTTTTATCCAACAAGACAGCATGCTATTTTTATCTGTGTCATAAAAAACATCAAGAATATAATCTTATTTTCATCACACTTGCCATGGAAAAGACATCGTTTATTTATACTGGATTTTATAGAACACATTAACTTTTGACTGAGCATTATCTTTTAAACCTAGTCAGTTAATTTCCACTATAAATCTATGAATTGTCTGTGCATACCCTGCCACTTGGCCCATCATGGCCGCCCGGTTGACGTCTGCTGCTGCGGGTTTAGACTCCGGCTGCGGCGGCGCCTGACGCCAGCCTAAAGCACCGGCCACACCGAGCATGGGGGTCGCTACGAAAACACGCAAATCATCGCATTACTCAATGCAGAATGTGTACAGTAGAACCTCCAAATAAGACCACCTCTCTATTGCAAGCCCCTCTATAATAAGACCACTTTTCACGTCCCAAGCCTTCATAAAGCTACCAAAATGAACGTCTGTACAGAGACCACCTCTCCATTGAGACCACCTAACACTGGTCCCAAAAGTGGTCCTAATAGATAGGTTCTACTGTTTTTGGATTTGTAAAGGAGTCCTGCTATGTAAAAGTACTAAAATCAATTAATCAAACCTAATCAGTAGATATTCTACTGAGACCGTGGACCCCAGCATCATGAGAGGGGTAGAGGGTATGTGTAGTTTTGTATACTATATCTGCTTTGCAAAGACTGGTCCTTAGACTTTACTGTATTATGTAATATGGTAAATATTGAGACTACGCAGGGGAGTGGCCTCAAGTGGTTTTAATAGAGAGTTGGTCTCTTAATGAAGGTTTGCGACGGTCTGCTTTAGGAGGTTTGTGATCATGAAAAATGGTCTTATTTTAGGTGTGGTCTCAATAAAGAGGTGGACTTAATTGGAGGTTCTACTGTATTTCTAATTTTGTAAGTACAAGCTTCTATCAACATCTTGTCGCAAGTGTATTCAAAATTGAGAGAACAATTTTTAACATTGATTATTCAAAATATAGTATAGAAGGAAAACAAAAAGTACAAAAATGAGCCCATATGCTACGTATAAACTCCATGAAATTACTAATAAAGTTGAGAGAAGTTAGAGGCTTTATTTCTTATCTCTTATCTCTTATTTCTAACAGAATGGAATGCTTTTTGATCAGTTGATAAGTTGTCTACTTCTGCTGAGAGACTTCAAATTAAGTTCACTGTACCCTAACTACGGGAGCTTACTTACCAAGCACTCACTCAAATCTTCCAGACATCTCCTTCAGCTAATAGGCCGGTCAATTTCGACGTTATTTTTGGCCGAAATCAAAATTTTGACTAACAAATTTCTGTGTTTTTGTAATATTTATGGGGTCTTAGAAATGATAGAAAAGTAATCCCAAAAAATCCGAATTGAGCAGTTATTTCTAATGCGATTTTCAAAATGGCCACCAAAATATCCCTAAATATGCATATAACTCTGATATAACTACAAGTTGAGTACATTATGGCGCCACTACTTTACCTGCCGGCACTCTCGGCTGTGCTGGTTTTGCAAGAGGCACCTGGTTCGCGTCTCCGCCTGCTTTACGCTCAGCCTCTTTTCGGCTCAGCCAATCATGGTAGTGCTCATATTTGCCTCCTCCTCCTGCATTGCCTCCGCCCTCTGCGTGGTTTGATGCCTGGAAAACAACGATATTGCATTTTGTCAATCGATAAATTTAAATATTGTTCTGAAAATCCTAAAATATGTCTTTGAAAGACTTTCATTAGTTGTATGTATGGTAGTTAAATTTGGACCGTAATGTTTTCCAAATAGCTTCTGTAGCATATAATAATGTTTTTAGGCATCTCCTTGCTATTCCAAAGCGTGTTAGCATGTGCCAGTATTATATGTTTAATGGCATAGACCATTTCAAAGTATTGCATAAAAAAGCTATTGGAAATTTTAGATGTTAGAAGGATACTAAATTGTGACAATTTTATTACATGTGATATAGAGTAGAACCTCTCTATTAGTACAACCTTTGGGACCAGTTTTACGTGGTATCAATGGAGAGGAGGTCTTTATACAGAGGTTCATTTTGGTAGCTTTATGAAGCATTGAGACCATGAAAAGTGGTCCTATTATAGAGGTGGTCTCAAATAGAGGTGGTCTTAATTGGAGATTCTACTGTAGTTCTTAATTGAAATGTCATTTTGCATATAGATAAAAGTGCTATTGTAATAGACACAATCAACACAGATACACCAATACTCACTTCACCACTCTCGTCAGTAGAACTCAGACTGTCAATCAGGTTTCTCCAGCCTTCCTCCCTAGCTTTGTTGATTTGATTAGCCTTAAATAAGTTCAGACCAATATAATCATTTTCTGCTTCTTAAATTATCATTATCAAGATTACACATTTAAAAATTATCCATGGTTGAACAAAGACTTACACATTCATCATTTCTATTTTCTCTGTTGACTATTACAGTAATTATTGAGTCATATTAAAGCTCCAATCAGAAAATTAATTGATATCAAATTTGAGCCACTTAAGTTCCAATGCTCCCGTTTAAGCCGCGTTTGGACTGAAAGTTATTGTAAAACACCCCTACCTTTTGTCTATCAATGATGTCCTGGTGTTGTTTGGCATACTGTTCCTATGAAAATAAGAATAAAGCATGGTATGAAGCCATTTATCAAAAGATTCATGATCTTGATGGTCGTAATACAAATCATTTTAACGGCAACACTCATTGAGGGAACTACCAGTAAGCTTTGAAATTGTGTTGAAAATGGCCTTCTGTTTGTCATGTTTTGAATTACAAATCTATCTTTAATCTATATGATATGCAATAAAGCTTAAAATGGAAATTTTAATGATAATGTACCCGTTTTTGGCTTCCTCTTTTCCTAACCTCCTCTCTTCGCCTTCTTTCTTTCTCCAAAAGTTCTTGCCTTCTTTTTGCAATGTCCTGTTGTACAAACATCATTATTGTCATAATTATTACCACTGACTGTAGCAATAACAGCATCAAATAATCACTTCCATAAATATAATTATCATACATATAAAATTCACTTTGCATCCCATTCAATTACTAACACTTAATATAAGAACATGAAATCATTGAACACAAAAATTTAAACATACTAACAGTACAACAAACACTGAAACCCATATTTAGTCCTTGAATTTTATTCTTATCTCACATCAATGGATGTAAACAGAATGCTTTATATTGTTATACACAATTGTCTTATCCGCCCGTAGGTGGTATTCTTCATGTTTCTAATTGTTTTTTTCCACCTTTGTTAAATCTTTATTTTATTTATTTATTGTTTACTTCATATTCTATATTTAATTTAAAATTTAATTTAGAATTTATTTTCAAATATTTTCACCATTTATTTTACATGACCTCATCAGGAATCAACTTAAACTTATGAAAAAAATAACTTAAAAATTTTGTAATTAATTTCATAAGTATAAGTTGATTCCTGATGAGGCCATGTAAATAAATGGCCAAAAATATAATTATAATTATAAATCTAAATTAAATCAATATAAAATAAACAATAAATGAATAAAATAAAGATTTAACAAAGGTGGAAAAAGACAGAGACATGAAGACTGCTTACTGATTCCTCCACCCGTGGCGTTGGCCGTTTTGCACCAGCTGAGCCCGAGGATTTACGCACATTGGAATCCGCTGATCTCCTGAAAAAATATAGAAGGGGAAATCCTATTACAAGAGTAATTGATAGAAACACACTAATAATGCAAGTTTACGTTTATGATCTATCATGTCTACTTTTCTGGTAAATCCAGAATTTCCCAAAGTGGAATCCTTGCATCAAAATCACGCCACCTCTCGCTCCAACTGGTCACGGTTATGATGAAAATTACGAGTAACCAGGAGAATATAGGGAAACGCTCTAGACCAATTTTTTTCCATCCATTTTCCATGAAATCCCACATAACCAATGTCCCCAATCCCATAGAAAAAACCCTGAATGTACTCTGGTGTGTGCTTCTGTGGCTGAGTTGTTATGGAGTTGGACTCGTGACCAGAAGGTTGTGGGTTCGATTTCAGGTCGGGTCTGGGTGTGGGTGTTGAGCAAACTCATTCCTAAAGCAGTTGCACAATGCTCCGTGTGTGTGTGAGCGATTGTGTCAGTGATTAGCATTGTGCGCTGAATGTGCTGCCGGTGCAAGGTATGTGAGAAATGATATATTGATGATCAATAAGTGGGCCAATGACCTGATGTAAATTGTAAAGTCGTGAGAGCAAGACTTGGATCACGACTATAAACCACCACATTTACATTTACTCCTGTGTTGATCTGTATTCACCCACCTTGCCTCCCTGGATTTGCGTGCCACCGATGGAGCATAGACACTGGCCGGATTGTACTTCTGAGGGGCGGGGCTGGGGGCCTTCTTGGCTGGAAAACACAATTTCATGGCAGGTTGAGGGCATGTTATTAAAAAGTGTTCTACACATAGGTACAACGTCGAAAAAAAACGACTGTTCACCCAAAAACGACACGACCAAATGAATTTTGATACATCTTGGTGGATTGGTGGTGTCTTCTTTAAAATACAGTAGAACCGCCTATTAAGACCACCTCTCTATTGAGACTACCTCTATGATGAAACCACTTTTCACGGTTCCAAACCTTCATAAAGCTACCTAAAATTAACCTCCTCTGTATAGAGACCATCTCTCTATTGAGACCATTTAACACTGGTCCCAAAGGTGGTCCTAATAGAGGTTATACAGTAAGTATGACATAAGAGTCATCATCTGCAAATTCACAAGGTTATTCATGCTTGATTAGAGTATATTTCATCATTCTATATATATACAATATAACCTCTCTAGTAGGACCACCTTTCGGGCAAGTGTAAGTTGGTCTCAATAGAGAGGTTGTCTCTATACAGAGGTTAATTTTGATAGCTTTAAGAAAGTTTGGGTCTGTGAAAAGTGGTCTTATTATAAGGGTGGTCTCAATGAGGAGGTGGTCTTAATTAGAGGTTCTACCGTATTCCATTTATTCTAGGCAGCCATAGCTGGCAATCTGCAGGCATCAAAAGACTAATGGTGCGCAAAAATGGCGACGCCAACAGCGCCCGCGTCACGCTCCACTTCTTAACTCAAAAATGACAAGCTTCCCATATGATAAAAATGTATTATGACATATTTTGTTCAACCACCTAGAATGGGCCTCCCAAAAATATTTCTCAGTCTCTATATTAACTGGGAGCTTTTTTTTCAACAGGACCGACTTATATCTGTGTGCACTGGGAAATATCATGATTTAAGACTTTAGGTGACAAGTTAAATTATGTGGATGTCTCTTCTATTTTAATTTCATTCGGATTTTTTTTCCTTCCATGGTTTGTATCTGCTATAAAAATTCAATATGACCTCTAATTCAACAGAATAGAAGCTAAGCTGCAGTATTCAATGATTTTTTCTATGCAGAGTTACGGTAGTCGGGCCACTACGGTAGTCACCACACAATTTTAAAATCCGCTTTATACTATCATCAAGTAAACTTTCAACGAAATTATGCAGCATGCAGATAACACGTGCAAAGTACTGTCTTTCTAACAAAAAATATAAAGCTATTAAGAACTTAACCTCATATAAAAATGAAAAATCCGCTCCGCTATATGCATATCATTGACTACCGTAACTCTGGAGTTACGTAGATCGCTTTCGCACAGTGAATCTGCAGGCATCGATGACTAATTGTGCGTTTGCGTGCTATTTCTCAACTCGAAAATACAAGCTTCCCATATAATAAGTTCACCCGAATGGGCACTCCCAAACTAATTTCCCAGTCGTTATATTCACTGGGAGCTTTTTTAGAGGACCAAGCTTCGCACTGGGAAATTATCATGATTTACGACTGAGAACATCTGTTCGAGTGAATTTCCGATATGGGAAGCTCGTATTTCAATTGAAATATTGTATGTATTGTATATATGTGTAAATTAATGAAATATAATCCAAGATAATTTCACAAAAATACCACGAAATAACTCAAATTACACAAATAACTCAAAGTACAACTATAACCAATAAGCCGCTATTCGAGGTCTGAAGAACACACGAAAAGTAAAGGTTTGGTTGGCGTACCGAGGACGGGTTTTGGCGGCAGTGGGCGTCCACCTCCCGGCAGCTGCTTCTGTAGCTTCACTCCGTGCATCACAGTGTGGCTGAACTCCTCAGCCAGCTCCTACAACAATACAATACAAGACAATAGTATTTTTACAGCCCAAATTCCAATAAATATTCAAGTTGGCTTTCAACCGTTCAATGATCTTATTTGGCTACGATAAAGTGTAGATATATCCCATGATAATCTCTCTATATATATATGTTCATATGCTTAAACTGTGGCAATCAAAATATAATGTACATTGCATACAGTATACTTACAGATTCTGAGAGAAATTTTCTTATTCTTGCTGTAAGAAGCGGTTTCTTAAGCACAGTGTTGATGGAAGGTCGATCCCTGAAATGATGCTATTCTTGTGTTTTTATGTCGAAATTACTGGTGATTTGTTGGTTGAAAAAGATAATTTTGATTTATATTTTCAAAAATTTATCAGCCTAAGTACTTTCGAATATATAAATTCCTTTACTTATAGCAGTGTTTGAAATAGTAGGGGGCCCGAGGGCCTGAGCCCCCAGCTTTTGACCAGGGCCCTAACTTTTAGGAGTTGAGGGGCCTACGGTTCCTCAACTATTTCTGGTGAATATTGGTGAGTCATAGTGAATCCCATACTTTATCATGCACAAGTATATGGTTCAAATACGTGTCTACATACGCAACCACTTTCTTAAGCTAACATTTCAAACACATATCACAGCGGGGCCCCCAACTTATAATCAGGGCATATTTATTAATTTAACTATTTCAAGTTAAGGGCCCTGCTCGACCCGAACTTTTTCCTGAGAGTTTCAAACACTGCTTATTGTTGTAACAATGGTCTTAAGCAATAAATTACTGACCTGGGTGATCTTTTGAAGAGTGCACTGATGAGACTTCTCAGTTCGTAGCTGTATCTGGGCGGAGGTGGCGGATAAGACCCGCGTATGATCTTCAGAACCAAATTCTTCATATTACCAGCTTCAAACTACAACACAATTCCACATTTAAAATAATATACCCGCCGCACCATATACGACCATCCAAGTGCCGACCCTCGTGTAACAGCCCTCACCCCTCTTTTTCTTAAATGTCCTTAGAAATTATGTAGTAACGGCACTCTCTTGTAACAGCCCACCTCCCAGTTGGAGAAAATTTCAATTTAACAGCCCCGGGCGCTTGGATGGACGCATACAGTATATTCTATGTATAGTTTTTTACCATTAACAATGCGTACAAATATAAGATTACAAAGAGCATTAGAAGAACATTAACTCATGTTATTCCAAACCTCAACTCTATCACCAAATCCCAGGAATATTACAACTCAATTGATTCAATCATCAAAAATCATTCAACTTACTGCATGTTTCAAAGTTGCTAGTTCATAAAGAACGCAGCCAAGCGACCAGATGTCACTGAAATCAAATGCAAGTTGAATGAAAAACAGTGCATGTTATATGGAATGTTATTTCTTTTAAGAGAAACCACATCTCAATTGACTCAGGTTTAGATTATCATACCTTTTGTTGTTATATGGCCTGTTTTCCATATTTTCCGGTGACAAGTAATATGGTGTGCCTATGCAGGTCCTTGCAAGTTCTACAGTACTAGAATAAAAAACAAAATTGCATCATACAATTCATACATACATACATCATTAAGACGACAAAATGAGATATTTTTCCTTCCCAATAGTTTAAATAACTCATTAACTCAATGATCCTGGTGTTGGAAACTCTTTTGCTATAGATTTCCAGTCAACCATATAAAATGTTAAAATATAGTCACATATACATATAGTAATTTTGTCGTACCTATTTAACACTTTGGCGATTCCGAAGTCACCTAACTTGATTATCCCATGCCTTGTAAGGAAAATATTCTGCAAAAAGCATTTATCAAAAATCATGAGATAATCATATAGTGGTTATTTTTTAGCTTAAAGAACAAGCATTTGATGGCCAATTCTAAATGAGTCGTAATGAAGTTTTTTGTTGTTTTTTGTTTTGTTTTTTATATGCTTTAGCTAGAACAAAAATTCAGATTCTTAAAAATGATTCTGATACCCGGTTCCCTGAACTTACCACTTACCTGTGATTTTATATCTCTATGCAGAATTTTTCTGTCATGAATGTGTTTAATCGCTAGACAGCATTGCACAAACCAGTCAAGTACCTGGCAAAGAAAAACATTAAGTAACTTCTTATATTAATCAGAATTCAATTAAAGGTAGAACTTATAGTTAAGGGCATACCTCCTCCTCTTTGAATAAGATGCCCTTTTGTCTATTGATTCTTCCATACAAGTCACCTGAAAGACATACCAAATATCATATTTAAAGTGATAAAAATCTAATGAACAAAATGTTCTAAACATTATATCTTCATATGGCTATAATATAATGATATAATATGTAATATAATATAATAGTTAAAGGACATAATTCAAACTCATTTACAACAACATCCCGTCAAATATTACGTACCTCCATCACAATAATCCATAACAATATAGAGATTTCCTATTTCTGAAATGAGACATAACAGGGTAATTCAATACATGTGCCTAAAGTTTATAGTGCTGATAAATCTAAAATATATATCTATAAGATAGGAATAGATACACTGTTTAACAAACATGTAAACCAAACTAGAAATATATGTGTTCACAATGATAATATTGCTTTGACATAGCCAGATGCTATATTAAAAAAAAAATATATGTTGATACAAAAAGCTCTATGCATTTAGAGATTTAATAAGTCACCTTCAAATGATTCTCGGTACATCACTACATTAGGATGATGTAGCTGAGCTAGAACAGCAGTCTAAAAAATAATATCAATGTATATAAAGAAAGACATACATAAAAATTGATATAGTGAGTCCTAAAATTTTAGAATATACTTCTGCAAATTTACAATAATAGAATATTGATCCATCGATATTTAAGAATATTCATATGATTAGAAATAAAAAGGTATATGCTAAATTATGCTTGCTGTAAGACATCAAAGCAACTTCTATCTTTTTTTTTATTTTTCCTCTTTTTCATTACAGTGGAATATAGACACTACAAATATATAATCCATAGTCAAATTTTCAATTTGAAAGCAACATAAGATTTGGCATTTCAAACTAAGAAAGTGTCAAAGGAGACCCACCTCTTTTCTAGCTTCTTCACGCTCTTTCCTGGACATCTGTGAAATACATGCCATGCATTAGCAATTAGAATTACAACTGTGAATATTTCCTTATATTGATAGCCAGGAACAAAAAGCAATGACATGCTTGATAAATGCCAAATGGAAAAGAAAATGTCTTTACATGTAAATCAAACTAAAATCTCCTTTAAGTTTTGAGACTACATAGCCAGTGCTCGACTATCACTAACGTAAACTATAATTTATTGCTATCCACGTAAACACAAATTATTGAAGGATAAACCTTTGAGACTTTGAGTTTATAGCATAATTTAGAGAGAACTTACAGTGTCAATAGAAAGATAACTCATTAAAATTTGAAATGGCTTAAATTGCATCCTCTGTTATAAACTTAATTAACCGAAGAAGAGACTCGATAAAAGTAGATGTGCGTGCCAATTATTCTGGCAAAAAGCACGTAAAAGTCAAATAAAAATCCAAATTCATCATTGAAATATGAAGTAAAGTAATTGTATATAGCGACGAACTTCTTTTACAGATGTTACAGTAGAAAGAAATCAAATGAAAACGTCAAAGCTAATAAAATGCAGCTTTAATCGCATACTGTTGCTTGCTTTTGTACTTACGATATACTCGCCAATTGCCGGACACTTTTGTTTTCAGGCAAGTGCGTTTTTAAAGCTGACTGTTTTTCACAAAATTATAGCATACAGCTTTAAATTTGAAAACGTCCTTCACCTTCTGTTGTTTTGAGATTGCTTTTGTTCAAAATCAATACTAACAGACCATTGTGTATTACGTTCTATCATCGTCCGAATAATTACCGCCCGTCCGGCAATTGGCGCGCGCATCTAACACTTAACTTTTTTTTTAAACATTTTCATGGTTTCAATGCAACTCATCACAAACAAATTAAGGGAGTGGTCATTAACTACAGAGGGGGGTGTGGCGTGAAGAGAAATAGTTTTCTTGACAATTTTTTATCATGCCCCCTTATCGCCATGTCAGTATTTTTTCATGCCCCCGCCCCCCGGCACATTGTATGTCTTTTCCATGCCCCCCCTCCCCCCCGTCTCATTATTAATTATTCTATCGCATACTATCAAACAGAACCAGGATAAACTATCACACCAATACATCTTATGCAGGGACACCACCTCCCCAGTGATAAAGCTATAGAAGAGATTGAAGCTTTATCTATATCAATAGATGAAATCAAGTTGAGGGTAAAGGGGAAAAATGAAGATTTAGCTGTTGAAGGTGGAAAGATTTTGGAAGAAAAAAGGAGGTCATATACATCAACAAGCCATTTCGAAATGATGGAAGAACACCAGTAGATTTGTGATCACAGGGAATTACTCTCATTTCAAACTCCTCTAGCCAGTTTGGCGAGAGCAATAACAGGAGCACTAGCCCAATGCTATTAGCGGCCAGATACTTTTTTAGTATTCAAAAGGCACTGGCCAAATTAATAGTTGCTGAAAAGGGGAGCGTCAAAGGTGGGACCTTGGGAGTGAGCGCCAAAGGCGCAGTTGCAAGTGGCGTGGACAGTAAGTATAGCTAGGAGGGTCTGGGGGCATGTTCCCCCAGATTTTTTTTAAAATGGATGTCTGTAGAAGCTCTCTGGTGCATTCTTTTTCTGAGAAAAGTAATTTATTTTTTACTTTTGATGAAATGGATGTATTAGGATAATGCTTTTCTTCTTTTTTATGGTTTTACATGTTAACTGTACATATTGATTATTCATTGTTTTCCGTGCATATCACTGTCTTAGCCTGAGTACCCTTCTTCCATCAAAAATATATAAATCATTACCAAAAACATATATTAGATATTTTTTATTATTTTCTTATTACTGAGATGCATGATGCATTTACTTTGATGCTGTTGTTGCAAAAAAACATTCCTAGCGAACTGTATAGAGCTTCTTCTAAGCATTGGAAACGTGATTGTTAGTTTCAAAACATTGGCGAAATTGGGAATCTGGTAAACTGGAAATGGTTTCTTCACATTTTGGTGAAAGATGATCGATATACGTGCATTTCTATGGAAATTATGGCAGATTACTCTTGGCCATGCACCTCTGATGAATGGAAAGATTTTATCTGCGCTACACTGCAAAATATTGTAAGGATACAAAGGCTGTCATCTCATGAAATGTAAGTAAAAAAAGGTCGAATCCCTGCTATATGGTGACTTAATTTTCAAGTGTTCTTGCCCGAAAAATGATAGAAAAGACAATCTCCAAAATGCCAGGTGCACATTGAACCCCAGTCGCCAAATGGATAAAGCACTCGAATTTGCGAGTTGGCGAGTATTTTTGAGTAATTCTCTGCTGATCAGCATGCTAATAATGTGAAATATGTATTTGGTATAATCAAACAAAAGTTCGATGCAATGGATTTTAGAGTTGCAGAGAATAAAAGGATCAAGCTAAGGTAAAAGGAGTGCAAGAGACAAAAGAAGGGAAGACAGGAGAAGGCTGCAAAGAAGGCGGCTGAGAAACATTGCATTGCTGATACTGCAATAGAATTGAAAGTCTAAGTCATGTCATGCTTAATTAATATGTAACTGATTGTATAAAGAATAAAATCTTGCAGAATTAATAATGTTTTTATTTGTGTTTTGAAAGTTAAATGATAAATGCTAGTAAACTGCTATCAGCTATACTAGTGTAATTCGCGACAAAAGCGCGTAAATTTTTAGAATGTTAGTATTAAAAAAATTGCGCCCCCACCCCTAGCCTATAGGTTATTTTTCTTGCGCCCCCCCCCCCAGAGCACCATGATTTTTTTCACGCCCCCCCCCCCCAATTTCTCTTCACGCCCCCCTCTTCTGTATTTTGTGACCACTCCATAAAAATATATTGCACCAACCTTATTCATATTTATTTCCTTTATGACCATTTGCTTTCCACTTTCCTTATGCCTCACAAGGAGAGCTTTCCCAAAGGATCCCTCCCCAATAGATTTAATTTTTGCATATTTTTCCATCCTTTCTAGTTTGTATTACTTCGTAATGATAATTTAGTCATTCGTTTGCCAAATGATGATCCTTGCTAGTATTATATCAGATGCTCCACTGCTGACATTGACAACTCTTTGGTTCAACAGCAGTGATTAAATCACTTCCCTGTCAAACTTTTGTTTTGTCAGATCTAGGGCACCTGTAAAAATATTTATAATATTGAAATATAAGTTATCTAAATTAAAAATTCGATCAAATCAATATTTAGTCAATAAAAAGCTATACATGCTATAATACTAACAGTACAGTAAATTGTATCATTAGCTCAACACTAAGTAAATTACATTTTATTTCACAAAATTTATAAAAGCGTCATCACCAAGAGGCCATCTTGGAATGTTTTCCACCTGCTATTCGCACAGGTCTGGTGGAACCAAATAAAACACATGACATCATAAACACGTTTTCTTGCCCATGCTGATAATTGTATATATATATGCATGCCGTCAAGTTACATAAGTATTGTTCATTTATATATCTATTATAATAAGAAGAGTAAAAGTATCAGAAATTATTAAAAGTAATGCCATATATGATACAATGATTTTGATAAACTTCAATATCTCTCATTTGGGATCTGTCATTTTAGTGGTCTGACACCCTATAATACTTCGCGAATAGCTTTTTAAAATGGCAGCTTCAAAGGCAATTCGCTTTGGAAGTCATTTAAAAGAACTAAGAATTCATTTATGCCAAAAATCCCCTAGTAGTCAGGGTGTGAGGTAATAGTGTATGATACATATTTAATTGTATTGTAAGGTAAAAATGCAAATACGTGCAAACAATCGTTTGGCAACCCACTATACCATATCGTACAAAAATATTTCATGAAAGTCATTCATGTTGACATGTATATTTATCCGTAAAATTCATTACCATGGTGTGTTTATGA
>CM032664.1:33851-90339 GCA_019095985.1 Streblospio benedicti
AAGAGTAATAAATTATTTTTTATGAAGTGAAAAATCTCTTTTCATTATTTTAATGAAGATAATTATTTTGTTAAACTTCATTTTATTTGCATAATTACAATTGTAACTTAAAGTAAATTGACATATCATTATATACAATTCTGCGTATGAATTTAAAAAGAAAAAACGTCTGAGTTGATAATAGGACAGTTTTAACTGTAAATAGAATTTTAGTTATAGACCTCTAATACTACATCAACTCAGATACATGTTATTTCTAATTTGAAAGTTTATAATCAAACAATTACTAGCATATATTCTCCAGTATGATTTGTACCAATCATATTCAGTCCTTTGTAAATATGTGTCTTAAAAAAAACGTAGGATACAACTACAGATATTCCAAATTCTATGTATTGATAAAGACTAAACTTCACTATGGACTTCTTTCTCCTTCTCACTTTCCTCTAATTGAATAGATTTATCATATACTGGGGGTTGCATGTGTTTCAAATCAACACCATGGGCAAGCGTCAATTTGTCCGGAGGGCCTTCCAGATACTTGTTCAAAATTGAGAATATCTGCGTGTTCAGAACACGAAATTTGCTGACTCGATCACACACATTTTTTCAAACTCTGAAATTAGATTGTTGAACAGATTTCAATGATAGGCTTTATATGATTAACAAGAATTTTTACTGGGTGTATGGGTACATTTGTAAAATAAAAAATACTACAATCAATAGTCGCTTCTGAAAAAGCTTGATCTAAATCTTTCACTTAATGACAAGAAATTATGCTAGAACCTGGCATTCAAAATATAACAACCTTTTCAGTTTCCCAGATTTGTAAAATATCACAATTTACATGCTTTTTTAATTGAATAATTGCCTACCATGCCCTTGGCGTCATCATTTCTCTGGTCCACTTTATGCACATTAAAAATGTGATAAGAAAAATCCATCACTTCAAATCTCCGTTGTTGACCCAGTAGAGTAATAAGAGTACAACCAGCCCATTGCAGCCCTTCACCGAATAATTCTCTGAAACACATTATCACATCTATTGTAAAGATAATACAAATTGAAATTAATTATGATCAATTATTGCTGCTTCTAGATTGCTAACATCCACTCTCCATAATACGCTATTAAAGCATCCACAAAATAGCACATGCTTACTTCAAAGGCCCACCAACAAAATGAAATCGCAAATATCCGCACTATTGGAATGTCAATGGAAATACTGGCTCATGTAATCTACAAGCCTCCCCCCTAAATTTGCAATTGTGTCCCTATAGCTATATGCTATACCTTCAAGTAAATAGCTTCATGAATACAGTAGAACCTCGTAATCAATACCCCCATGCGAACTGGCTTCATGATGTATTAACGGAAGTCTGCAGTGTTCTGTTTTTAAATGTACATGTAAATGTGGTGGTTTATAGTCGTGATCCAAGTTTTTGCTCTCACGACTTTGCAATTTACACCAGGTCATTGGCCCACCTATTGATCTTCAATTGATCATTTCTCATATGCTTGCATTGGCAGAAGCTTGCATTCAGTGCACGATGCTAATCACCCACACAATCACTCGCTCTTTCAACCCAATGACCTGTACCTAATTAACGTGTAGGTGCCACGGAGCAGTGTGCAACTATTTATGGATGAGTTGGCTCAACACTCACCACCAGACCCGACTGGGAATCGAACCCACGACCTTCTGGTCACACTCGGCCACGGCTTTGGTTTTATGCTTTGAAACTGTGAGAAATGGTCTCATTATAGAGGTGGTCGTTTTTCAAACAGGTTGTCTTAATTGGAGGTTGTGCTTTATACTTGTAGTTTAGTTTAGTTTAGTTTACTTATTATAGTGATAATGTCCAAACATATACATATAAGTAAAATCATAAAACTGAAGATTAAATTGGACATGGCCATTGTTTGGCCTATAGAGTCACTATCTATCTTGAAGTAAGTTAGTTTTACCATTTTGGTTTGTGTGCTTTGAAACTGCGTGAAATGGTCTCATGCGTGCGTGGTGGTGCGTTTTCAAACAGGTTGTCTTATATGGAGGTTGTATATATATATATATAGTTTAGTTTAGTTTAGTTCACTTATTATTCTTATAGTGTCAAAACATATATATATGTAAAATTATAAAAGTATATGGGTCCTCTATGTAGTATAGTATGTATGTGTGTATGTGTGTGTGTGTGTATATGTGTGTGTGTATGTGTATGTGTGTGTATGTGTATATATATATATATATATGAAACATATATATATATATATATATATATATATATATATATATATATATATATATATATATATATATAGGCCTTCCTCCAATATATATATATATATATATATATATATATATATATATATATATATATATATATATATATATATATATATATATATATATATATATATATATATATAAATATGTATTTGTTATTTAAAATACAAGAAAAAGTGTACAGGATATAATTGAATGTAAATTATTACATCATCCAGGATACAACTTATTTTTGTGTATATTAAAACTTTGTGTATATTATCAATTATTTGTAATATGTGTAAAAGACTTACTCAATAGTGAGTGACGCTGGTGGCAGACAAAACACAAACTGCATCGCGCTCCACAGCCGCTGAAACTCCTTGTTGTCAGCCACCTCCATAATTCCGTCCGCAGGTTTCGGTCCTCGCCATAAATCGTCGTCTGATTGGAGAAAGGCGCTGATTTTTCTGAGCATCATTTCAAAAATTGATAAACCACAGCAGAGTTTTTCCCTTGTTAACAGCGAATTGTCCTGAGCAATCTCGTGTTGCTGAAACATAATGTGATGTAAAATATTGGTATATATGTATGCAAATCAAAGAAATTGCATGTCATTAAGAATATTATATTATTATATTTGACAACCGTTGACATACCGTTGGAGTCCCATGCTTTTGAATAATTGTGTTCACATCATATGGACGGTATTTAGCTTGAGTTATTTTTATCTTTCTTAAATATTCTTCTTTTAAAACATCACTGCTAACATCTAAAAAAAAATTCCATTTCTGTATATTTCATCATCTATTAGGTAACAAAAATATATAATTGAAATAGTTTTCTCACCACTTTGCCACTCATTCTTGATTCTGATTGGTTAAGAGCAGTGCGGGATATGAGTGTATCACTACTTTGCCGAGGTGATCTCACTACTTTGTGAGTGGGAGAGCAAAGATTTTCCGATGCTCATTAACACAATAAATGCATTACTACGACATACAAAACAGTATGTAATTCGTACTAGGATGCTCAGAGAAATACGGTGCACTTTATTGTTTGGAGTGTTGACGTTTCAAAGCATACGTCGCAAGTAATGTAGTTTACGCACGACACTCGTATTCTATGAAACCCGGCCTCCATTAAAATAGGTGTCAACAAACAAGATATTTTATTGACGGTCTGAATTCTGGCCATTTTTGTATATACATGTATCATTAGTATGTATATAATGTGTGTAACAAAATAGATTGTAATTAAAACATCATGGGATTGTTTAAGCCACCTGGATATGGAACCCATTTGACGTTATCAGGACGGTAAGATTCAAATCGGCAGTCTGTCCATCATGAGGTGCACGAACAAAAAACACCATGAAGTTAAATGATTATGTTAAAGTGGTGAGAAAAAGGGTAACGGTATGTTATAGTGTTGAGATCAACCTATTTCTGCACAAGTGGTATCTTTGTCTGCACGTTTTCGCTGGCGCTCACTTGTGCAGACAAAGGTACCATTCGTGCAGAGGTAGGGTGATCTCAACACTTTAACATACCATTACCCTTATAATCCAAACACTTTTGAATGCCAGTATATGTTTAATGACTGGATATGACAAAACAGATCAGAAAATAATCAACATAGTCATATCAAAGATGATCATAAGAAATATATAAAATGCTGTATAGGTCCATTAAAAAGGATAATTAAGATACCTATAGGAACCTACATTGTGCTCTACAGCGAGGCTTTCGCTGTTTTCTCTACAGCTTCTTTGGGCCGAATGAAACACCTTAGTTGGTCACATGACCGACATGGTGGTGGCGTCTACTTGTCCCTGCTGTCACATGACTGCCACCACCATGTCGGTCATGTGACCAACTGAGGTGTTTCATTCGGCCCGAAGAAACCGTTGAGAAAACAGCGAAAGCCTCGCTGTAGAGCACAATGTAGGTTCCTATAGGTATATTAAATCATTCTTTAAATCATGAATAAAGGAGCACAGGATGAACCGAATATACATTCATTGTCCATTAAAAAGGTCAATGAGGCATACAGAAGAACCTCTAATTAAGACCACTTCTATATTGAGACCACCTCTATAATAAGACCACTTTTCACAGTCACAAAACTTCATAAAGCTACCAAAACGAACCTCTGTATAGAGACCACATCTCTATTGATACCATCTAACACTGGTCCAAAAGGTGGTCCTAATAGAGAGGTTCTACTGTACCTTTCTTTTTTGCAACGTGTGGTTTAGGAATGATGTTCTGGAACATTGCTGCCAGCGTGAGCTCGACAACCTCTTGTTGGTTCTGAAAAAAGTGTTGACAGGGAACGTTTTAGATGATACAATGTGAATGCATGTAAAACAACGTGTATATATAATGATGTTGGAAATGTTTAAATAATCTAAATAGCACATCATGTTAAAGTTGTGTTTACCAAGCTTTGTTCAAATAAAAGACATGTAAGGATGGCGTTCCCAAATTCCCGGAGAGCTTGAAAAACCTTTGGTTGCAAATCCGCATAGTTCATTATATCTTCCAAAGTCTTTTGATAGTATATAAAAATTCCTATTTAGGATGGAAATAAATTGTTAAGAGAAACATAAGACAAAAATGAACAAAGTGCTTTGGTATATTCAGAACAGGTCATTTTGAAAATCTTTAAAATAATATGTTCACAGCATTTACACACTTATGAAAAAACACAAGTACATCATGCATATATCTTATTCTACATGCAATGACACACCATAAAGAGAGGTTTATTGTGCAATATCGATGTGTCCATGAAATTCTTTGGCTATTAGATGATGTTTCACTTTGTTAACAATCATTTGTCTGTATGGAATTATAACATACGTATTATAGCGTATTTAACGTACCTGTTGACGTATAGTCATATCTCGGCAGATTGACGCGTTTAGGGTATACATTTTTCAATGTTTTCAAATATGGAATAATGGCTTCACTCAACTGAAAGATGACATGTTAATTGCCGCTTTATAATTGTGTGTGAAAACTGTGGTGATCAATGAAAATGATGGCAAATAAGGAAAGTAATATTATCAATAAAAAGAAATGGCAAGCATCCACCTAAGCACCCATGCAGAAAGACCCATTTCAAATACCAATTGAATCAATTATATGGGCGATTAACGTGGCAATATCCCATTCATGTAAAATGTAAAAGACTACCCACTAAATTGACAATTGTTCAACTTTAAAGTCTGTGCACACCTGAATGGTTGTATAGTAGAACCTCTCCATTATGACCACATTTGGGACCAGTCTAAGGTGGTCTCAACAGAGAGGTAGTCTCTATACAGAGATTCATTTTGTATCTATATGAATGTTTGTAACCGTGAAAAGTGGTCTTATTAAAGAGGTTATCTCAATAAAGAGGTGGTCTTAATTGGAAGTTCTACTGTAGATGATAATTACCATTGCTTTCATGACTTCAAGTAGTTCTTTAAGCATCAATGCAACATCCTGATAACCCAGCCACTTGTGGATGACAGCGAAATGATGATTTCCCACAAAGCCACGACACTGAGCAAAGATACTCGTATAACACGCTCCGAGAGTCTAAAAACAAAATTCACTGATATAATTTCAGCGCATTGTAGAGATAGATCGTTCAGCAGAAATTGTAACTTTAGTCCTTTCCTCAACTTATTACAACTTATATCGGCTAAGGCAAGGAACGTCATTTAAACCACATACACACTGTGCTAAAGAACATTTAATTATACTGGAAATTAGCAAAGATTCAACACAAAAGTAACCTTTGTTCCCCATAAATGGTGATGAGGGGCATTTGGTGGTTTGTCTCGTTCAACTTTTTCTCCAAACTGGATAAGACCCTTATTTCGTACAAATCTAAAATATATGCATCAAAGAAGAAGATAGAAACAGAAAATCATAAAACAACTCATTAAAAACAGTACAACTTGTGTGATAATTAGTGAAAATTTGCAAATTGCATAGCATAATTGTATGTAGATCACTGGTTTACCTTTGAGTAGAAGCGTTAAAACAGTAATTTGGTAAAAAGTCAGTGTTGATGTCATAAAAGACATGCATTGTAATACGACTATATGGAATATTGACATTGTTTGTAGCTTCTTGCAAAAGAGAACCAAAATCATCCAATGGCAAAAGCTGGCTGAGCATTCGATGCGCTAAACGGTTTGTTTCTAACAGACCATCCAATTCCTATAATTCAGAGAATTGTTATAATAGCAGTTTTATATTGGTAATAATAAAAAACTTGTTCTAATGTTTTTTTACATAAATGCGTTATACTTACTAATATTCCTGTCAAATCGCTGCACTCAAATCTTTGAATGGCAATATTCAGAGACTTCAAGACATTTGCATTGATTCTTTGACCAATTAGTATGCGCAAGTCAACGTTTCGGCCAAGCAATTGAACATGTTGTTGCTTTAATATATTTCTGTAGTTGACTCGACATATAGATGGTATTTTAAAGCCAAGTTTTTTACACTCAACTCGAAACTTTGAATTTAGATAAAGGCTGAAAAAAATATATATTTGACATCTGTATGTACATTTATGTATAATGACTTCCTGGGGATTGCATTCTCATAAAGAATGCATGAAACAAATTTGTAGAGGTGTTATGCATTTTCATTAATAAACTATATTTTATTCAACATTTCATATATTTGTAAAGTACATTTGCTAACCAGTGTTTCGCGTTTCTAGCCACTATGAAGAATATACTGATTTCTGTTTTTAAAATACAAGATATTTTTATGGTTAAATAAATGGTCACCTTCCTGCCAGTTCCTTGTAATGTTGATAGATCTGTTCACTCAGTTTGTACAGAAGTTGATCAAAACATAAATTCACTTCACTTTCAATCTCAGAATAAAGATATTGTTTTTTAAAGTGTTTGAGAGCATAATTTGCGCTGTCGTTATATAAATCCATTGGATAGAGAAGGTACCTAGAAGTAACAGAAACAACACATTTACGGTAGAAACATTTTACAAAGATTAATGTAATGATGATGCTATTTTAAACAACACAATTATCGAAAAATATCATACTCAAGCATAGCAACATCATCTGTGTCCAGTATGTGTTCTGTAAGAATCCATGGAAGAGACATTTCTATCGGAAACTGTAGACGTTTACCCAGGGTCATCTCCAAATAGAATTCTCTGTACCAGAATTGAGAAAGATCACAGCAACCTTGGAGTGTTTCTGCAAATCAATCAAATTTCAAATAAATTCTCTGCTTACTAATAACGTTATAAGAAACTGAGATCAGCATAAAATTAAATCTTACTTCCAAAGTTGATCATGTACATCCAGAACTGCGATGACTTTAAAAATGCTTCAATTGACTGTATATGAGAAGCTTCCATATCTTTTCTAAGTGATTTTTTCCCCAATGATTTATCTACCAGAGATTCCATCATAGTACGCAGCAAGTATAACTAACAATAGAAAGGTCAAAATTATTTCAGCGAGACATACAAAAAACCCATAAAGCAGCTTTGAATTTGGATATTGTTACTTTTATCAACAACGTGAATCTATTTCATTTGAAATACAAACCTGTGTATCAGAGGGTGGAACTGCTTTATCAGAAATCTGTACTTTATATCCTGTCTCTGAGTCTTTTTTCCCTTTGAGTATCGGGTCTTGGGAAGGATCCACTCCTTGCAGAATATCAGAGCATATCATCATGGCCCCTTGAAGTATTCTACAAAAGGGTAATATTGTCTTAATATATTTTATAAGTCTTACAATGCATTAAGTATAACATCTCTTAGAAATTGAACAATGAACATCATAAAAGGTTATCTCACGTTTTATGAACTTGTTTTTTGTGTTTGATAGATTTTCTTAAAGGTTCTCGGAGACATAACTGCACAAAATGTTGAAGCTCTTGATAAACATGTGACAATATTGAATGCTGAAACTGTTGCTCCATTTGTAACATGAGCTCCTGAACGCCTTTGATCATCGCAATAACTTCCACCATCGCAAGCTTCTCATCTGGTGTGTAATTGTATCGGGTTGCCTAGATGTTTTATGAAAATAATATTCTGTAGCAGATTGAAAATGACTGAGACAGTTGAAAATATTCACAAATAAAATGAAATTTTTAGAATAATGGTCATTGGTTCTTATATAATGTGGTGCAATAGAATATTATATCATAAGATAAAGAGTTTTGTTGATAACTTACACAACTTAATAAAGTTGTATGTTGTAAATACCCATCAGACAATAAAAACCTCAAAATCAAGATTTTAAACTTACCCGTTCATATTCCTCTGCTTCTTCAGGACAGCTTTTATCTATTTCATGACTAGTTGGATGCATCAGTTTCCAAGAAACCTTTTCAAGAAGAGATAACAATTAATGATTCAAAACATGGACACGTGCAGACATGCACTTACCATACTTATGGAATATTGTTACTATTTGATAATAAACATGTGATGATTATATTTTTAAAAATTATATTATCCCAGGAGTTTTAGGAGTAAATTCTATGTTTAGATATGGAGCTATTCTAGTATTTTGTCTTGTTTGTCATATTGTGTTTTGTCTGTTTTTTACTATTTTACATTGTACATTTTTACACTATGATTATACATGCAGTATATTATCGAAATAAAAGTATAAGTAGATCTATTAGTATTAGTATCTAATCAAAGGACGCTTACCAGCTCAGTAAGTTTCGCTGTCCAAGTGGATAGTTTTCTGAACGTCCCTAAAGCCAAATTGTACATCTCCTTATGATCTGTCTCTGGCTCAGGCTTTCCATGTATTTCTTCTTTATTTTTCCTCTTGAAAGAAAACGGTAACATTCAATTAATAAAACTAATGTCTGCACCTGATTTAAAAATACATCTTAAAATCATTTCGCTTTGAAATCCATTTCCCCAAGACATTGTAAAACTGCGCTCTCACGTATTGTGTCATTTAGCATTGGAACTGAACAAGTGCACCTATAGCCTTTTGTTGAGTACAACACATAGACCTGTATGATTTTTTGAATACCATTACATAAAACATACTTTTATTTCTAAGGCACAGCAATAGAGTGCAGTCCTTGAAGAACCTGCTTGGAGCAGATCTGTCATGAGATGGAGATGCTCTTTCCTCAAGGCCGGCATATCCTATGTAATAGACAATTTCAATGCAATGCAAAGAATACATAAGTTTACTTCTAAAATTATATGGATTAAACTAGGAGAATGATAAATAAAATGTGCTGCTGCGCCATATCATGAAATCCTTTAATTCTTTTAATGTTTCTCTTAATATTTCCTGTATGCAAATGACAAATACTATATATAATACGTAGAATACATATAATACTGCATCCTGCTTGTATGTCAATTATGGACAGTACTACATAAAAATACACAGACACACATATAAATTTAGCTTTAAAATAAACTCTCCACATATCATTCATGACAGTTTTACAATAAATGACATTCATTTATTGAGTACTTCTTTACTAGTATTAGTACCTTGATAAGCTCCGCCTGCCCACTTTTTTCTGTCGCAGAATTACAATGTGGCCACCGGTCAGGTTCATAATTGGCAGTTTTCGTGATGTAGTTAAATGGCCCTATCATCATGTCGCCATACAGTGGAATTGATTCTAGTTGCTAGAATTTTAAATGCATATAATTATTTGGAATGAACCTAAAACTATTTCCCCTAGCAGTCTACCTGTAAAACCCATGGGTTACTGTATCAAACAATCTGAGTTTTGGGGACAACTTTCATGTGAGCATGTATTATTATTATTATTGGGGACAACTTTCATGTGAGCATGTATTACATTGAGATCTCAATAGTGCTTTGATTTGATACTTTTTATTTCCAGTTGTAACACTAATTGTAAGTCTAAAAAAGAACATAAATACCTTAAATATTTTATCAATTTTGCTTATATTAAGCTTCTTTTTGCCATCTAATTTGTTAATATTAGCTGCCTCACTGTCTATTAGGAACAAGCTGAAGCCCATAACCTAAAAAATAGAAAGTATCATTGTGAGGTGGGGTTTGTAAACTTTTTAAGACCAATTCTTTTGAATCATAATTTAGCTTTAAGCAATCGATTTCTAAAACTTACAAACCTCTACAATACCATTTTTTTCTGATGGCAATAGGTAGGTCTGTGTTTCGTATATTTGAACACAGGTATTCACAATTTCACATAAAAGGTCTTCAAACCCAACTATCTTCTGGGTTAATGTTTTAACACTATTCAAAATGGCATTATGTGATGCTAAGAACATTTGCAATTCTTCAACTTCTGCTATCTCCTTCTGTTCTTTAAATCGGTTCACTATCTTGCCAGCTCTGAAATATTTGGAAGAGCATGAGTGTGTTATTATCACTACAAGCAGATGTTACAGTATAGCTAAGGCTGACTAGATACTGGACTAACACACAAGGAAACTCGACACCTAACTACCAGGAAAATATCCTGCCGAATGCTGACTTATTAATGCATACAATAATTTCTAAGTTGTAATCTTCAGATATACCCCGGTAGATGCGCGCGCCAGCACTCCGTCAGACGTTAACAGTCCGTCACACGTAGATTTTAGTGACGTGACGATCTGCTAATGTCTGACGGAGTGCTGTCGAGCGCATCTAGTCAAATAGTAACGAGAGTTGTTTTTTTTTAAACTATATCGTGACTTGAATTATGAACTATTTTATCTAAATATAATTTATCCAGCAATACAAGTTGTGAAAATACAATTTACAACAACTAATAATAGAGTACCTTTTATAAGTTGTAAAGTCATTTTTGAGACTTGCTTTAATATTCTTAAGTTCATCTAGAACGGCAAACATACGAATGAATTTGCCAAGTGTAACTAAATAAGCTTGCGATATAAAGACGGCATTTTCTTTATTGCTGCTTCTTCTTATTTCCTCACAGAATAATGATACTGCTCTTTGCTGAAATAGAAATCATGAGTTTGTCAGTCATATCTAAGAATTTGTTAAATACAAGAACATATTATACGTTCTTTATTTTCAAAGATATACTGTGCTATGTTTGTGCAAATAGCAATATAACAATAAAAGGATTTTACCCAAACAAAACATTTTTAACCTTATTACCCAATTACTTTATTCCAACCAGTGTAACATTTGATTATGATTAAAAGAATATCAAAATTATGAGAGAACATAATATCTGCTAAGATTTAATAATACTTACTTGAAAAACAAAGAAATTCCTCAACTTTTGAATTTCAGGCTCAAGAATTCTTACAGTTTCCTCATAAATTTCTTTACTTTTCACTGGATCTGTTGACTGAACCTAATGAGCATTTCTTATAAATTATTACATTGCATATTATTTTCCACATTGGAAAATTAGCACTAAAATTTGTGTTGGAAATTTAAAATAGAATATATAATCTATTATTGGTCCAACCAAACCATTAAACCGTGTTTATTCCGAACTATTCCAAAAATTGCCTTTTGTGAACTTCCAAGTGAAATCAACTTTTTTAAACTTGACAAAGCTAAGTAGACAAGGTAAACATGTACATTGTGTTGCTTTTTTCAAATACTATAATATAGTACATACGGGTAAAATGGCAAAGGAACACGACCTCCATGTGTACAGCATGGCAGCGTGCACAGCATTGCCTTGCTCCAAAACTAAGTCCTATGAGAAAACATCCATTTTACATGAGAAATTCACATTCTGTTTCTACATATATGTAGTTTCATAAATAAACACTTCACATCTTTTATTAGAAGTTTAATAGTTTCTGGATTCATAATATGTAGATACCAACATTATGTTGGTGACACAGAAACTTACAGAAACGTAGCACTTGGTGTATATAAAATGTAAGTTTCTGTGTCACCAACATAATGTTGGTATCTACATAAAACATTTCACACTTAATTGGCGCAGAGATAGCAATATGTGGATATCCAGTATCCAAATTATCTATTTTTGCTTTTATTCTAAATAATTTAAATACCAATGAACAATAATTTCATCAAAATGTCATTCAATGGGGAAATAAAATAGAACTATTGTGTGGATTAATTAAAGAGTAAAACATTTCTCCCATCAATTTTGCTTGGCGTGACATTTATGTATTAATATTAAGGTGACAAATAAGTCCAGAAGGTATGGGCATTTATTTTATATAGCTTTTCATGTATTTTTAAATGTAAACTACTTGTCACTACAATAAATAAAAAAATAAAAAATCAATCAATCAAATCAATTTCTTACCAAATTAGCTTGTCTCTCCACATCTTCCAAGTATTTCACTTCCACGGATGTTGAATAAGTCTTCACTTCTGCTGCATGTGAATTTCTATCCACTACGTGCTGCAGTGAGATCACTGCACCATCAAGACTTGGATTATTGTCCGCAGGAAACTGTAACTGAAGCAACTGATTCACTTTCTCTAGAGCGGACTGCACTGATGTGGCTCCGCTGGAAGCAGCTCCTGCTGTAGGCGGCGGTGGTGCCGGCCCCGCAGGCAGCGTGTGTTTAGGCACAAATGGAATTTTTAGAGCAGCCGGATCTGCTAGCAAATTTACACTGTGTCTCATTTTTGATGCTCGCTGTTTCTTGGGAGAAATGTACTCCTCTGCGACAGTGTCCGGGTCATAATCAGGTAGTGATGTGTCTGATGGGAGTTCTTCTGAAGAAGGAGGTGGAGGTGGAAACAGTACATCTCCGTCTACTGAATTAATTCTTAGGCTGGAAACGTCTGGCGTTGGAGGCATGGGAAGATCTGTTGATGTCTGTGTTTCCAAAATTGGTGAATATCTTGCTGGTTTAGAGTCATCGTTTCTTTTTTCAGCTTCATCACCATCTGCTATTTTTGAAGGCATACCCTGCTTAGACGCAGCAAGTACTGATGGCTCTCCTGATGTTTCATTGAAATTTGCATCTCTTTTACCTTCAGCAACAACAGGGGCCGGAACTGTTAACTTGGGAGGGCCTGGCTGGTCAACGAATGGTGTTCCAACAGGAGTTGGTGGTGGGGGTGGTAGCTTTGTTCCTTTCTTTGGCAGGCGAATGCTAACTTTCCGCTTTACTTTGGAGCCACCAACACTTAAGGACGAAGCAGAACCAGCTATAGGAGGTGGTGGGGTGGAGGAGGAGGTGGTGGGGGCGCACTCATATTGGGGGTTTCGTATGCTCACTTTTCTAAATCACGATTCTCAAAGTATCTGAAATGAAAGAAAATCAATACTGATGAGATTAATCAGTTGAGAAGACTTTGAGTGTGTAAAGACTATTAATAAAACTGTTTTAATTTTGCACTTGATGTTAACACATGTGTCAGATTAAGTGCAATTATATGATATATGATATGTGTGTATTTGTATGGACTGTTAGCTCCGGGCTGCGCTGTTGAACTTTATAGGATATCTTGGCGCAGATTACAAATTCTGTATTATTATTATTATTATTATATGGGCTATATGGACAACATATTAAACCGTTTTAGTTTATTTTCTATTTTCTTTTTTTTTATAAGCTAAAATCATCTATTTTCTTTTTTTTTATAAGCTAAAATCAATATTTATGGTTTATATGAACAACATATTAAACAGCTTTAGTTTAGTTTCTATTTTCTTTTTCTTATAAGCTAAATTCAATATTTAAACAGCAGCATGTCCTTTCATTATTGATGTTTCTAGGTCGTAACTGCTGATGAAAGAATTGTCAAAAGAAGGATAAATTTGAATAAAATCTTCTAAAATTTATAGGCTAAGTACATTTGAATGAATAAATTCCTTATCAGAGCTAAAATTTCCAAAAATAATTTTCTTTTTCTCTTTTGTGTTGCATTTCTAATATACCCAATATTAAACAAACAATCAAGAACTTTGATAATTTTTAAAATTTAGTATATTAACTAAAAGGCTATGCACCATATAAGTTTATATGGGGTACTGAGAAATATTAAAAGGTTCTTTCTTGTAAGAAATTGGTGCAAGACCTCACTGGCATCCTTTATGAGGTTTCACTATATGATACAATAATGATTGGAGAATATAAAATCAATACACCAAAATCCTGCTATCTTATCTATTCCGTACAGTAGGCACAGGAAACCAGTAATTGAATGCATCAATTGGTATTTATGCACATATTAATAATTCATATTTATGTATGTATAAATACAGTGCAACGTCTGTAAGAATACCACATTAAAGTTGGTATTTTTGTCATATTAGAGATGATCATTTCAGAGATATTTTTCTTAAACAAAAAATAAACAGATATATGGTAAAAGAAAATCTCAATTTGGAGAGGTGGTCAATTGAGAGAGATTGTCTTTTTAGACAGCGGTAAAGTAACTGTACCTTTTTCACTGTGCACACATTTGCATAAACAGCATGCATCCAGGCATTTCAATGTAGAAAATATTGACAGAAGGTCTTAATATGTAGCTAGAACCATGCTCATATTCACACATTTTTATAAAAGAATCATATTCATGTACACTTGATGGTACGGTTGAAGATGTCCCAATGCATCACAATTATTAAATGTCACATTTATATCATGATGCGGGTAAGGGTAACTGTTCTTTTTAAACATACACATATACATTTCAAGAATATTACAAAGTTTACTAACCTCTTATAAACCTTACATTATGATCCGGACAAGAAACAAATACTTTATTCCTGTCAAAATAAGTGATCAGCTTACTTCCTTATTTTAGACTATCAAGTGAAGTGCAAATAATAGAAGCTGTCACAGTTTGCATGCCAAGTTTATACCTTTATGGCTTTAACCCAAAACGTGATAGTCTACTCCTTGTCTTATGTTCTTTATATTAACTTCCTATCTGTGTTTATTTAAACTTTGATAACCTTGTAATAAAGTTGTTTCATATAGAACACGAATACTTCGTGAAAACTAATAGTAACGTATCCATTGCTGGTGGATTGGGTGGGACAAATTACACCGGATGCAACTGTGTTTACAAAAAGCAGTATGACTATTTAGGTTCAGATGTCAAAAGTAACTTTTGTTGTTATCAGTATATTGTTAGCGCTGCTATTCCTGTGTCTGATCTATTTAGGAAATAGCATATAGTTGATAAGCTGCTAGTTTTACAGCTATTATTTCCAAAGTCCATTTTGTATCACCGTTCAATTCCCCCAACACCTAAGCCCTATCTGTGATATACGCGCTCAGAGGAAGGTGAATTATAGAATGAATGTGACGACCGCTTAAGATAAACACGCTTTCAAAAAAAAAAAAACTAATTTTGAACTGAAATGGATAACATTGATTATTCACTCATCAAATAAATTCCTTTATAAATGTGTTGTTGGTGCTGCTATTATTTTTTATCATTATTATTTTTAACGCTGCAAAATGAGTAATGTTGGTCCATGCGCAAAGTAGATTCGCGTCAATCAAATACGTTTTTTTTTTAAACGGGCTAGCTGTTGTAGCTAGGCCTAATTAACAATATGTATTAATCTTATAATTACAGATTTAAAACTCACGATTTACAGTCTTTAGAACATATATTACCATTGTGAAAAAAAGAATTCCTGCATAGACGCGTTTGCACAGGAAACAGTCTAGCGCGGGGTATCGGCGCCGCCGTGAAAACCTCTCTAAGACGGACACCTGCCGTGCTACACACCGGTCGTTTGCATTCGTGATGCGCATTTTAACTCTGTTCTTACTCTTCTTCGTGCATAGATGTCAATGTAAGTGTAGCAATGACTCAACCAACATTTTCTCCAGGCGTGCTTTGAGCCGATATTTGGCAAACGCGCTTAACACGTATAGATCTACGTATAGGAAACCTACGTTTTGGTTGGCGAAGTTGCATGTTATAAAATTGAATGATGTGTATGGTTGGACCGTCAAGTGAGACGTTTTTAGATGCAAATTCACATGGAACTCTTAACTAAACCAGGGAAATTTAACAACAACAAAAAAAATTACGTATACCTTTGTATTCATCATTTATCAAATAATTTACTGTTTACCGTTTGTGTTTCTGAACAATTGATCCAAGAAATTCACAAGGCACTCAATAAGGCCTATACTAGCTAGTGGTGCCACCATCGTCATATCTCATGGCTATATACGCAGATATATATATGCAGATATAACAAGACTTGTAAAAAGGCGGTGTGAATAATAAATCCGTGTAAGCGACGATGTAGATCAAGTCTAGGATCTAGTGCCACAAGCTCAAGCAGTAACGCACGTCAAAACAATGACCTCCTCCCATCAGCAAACACATACAGTAGGTCCTCCCCTGGGACTGGCCTCGAGTGGTCTCAATTGAGAGGGGGTCTTATTATGGAGGTTCGAATTTGTCTCTTGGCTTGAGACTGCAAGAAATGGTCTTACCATGGAGGTGGTCTCAATACAGAGGTGGTCTTAATTGAAGGTTTTACTGTACTGGAAATGCATGTTTGTCTGTTTTACGTGTGCTTTACATATATACATGTATGTGCTAGCACAGCTGTCTAGAGTCTGTCTACTGTCTATCATTCACAATAAATCCATGGATGGGGTGGAGACGGGGGTGGGGAGGGGGGTAGGTTTACAAGGAATATGGATGTGGGGGAAAAAGGCCAAACAATTTGGCAATGTGCAAAAAAAATAGGGATATAGGATTTAGCACAGCTGTTGAAGTTGGGGTCTATCATTGAGGAAAACGCCAAAACGGGGGTGGGGAGGGGGGTAGGTGCAATATGGGAAAAAGGCTGAAAAAAATTAGGGATGTGGGAAATAAGGCCCAAAAAATTAGGGATGATTGTGGGATTTCATGATCCCTTGTAACCAATGAGTGAAATTTAATCCAAAGAACTTGTTGCAAGCTTCATGTAAAAAGTTCCTTGATTTATATGGTAGCAAAAATTAAGCAAAGCAATATATGTTATATTGTTTATTATACTTTTTTAAAATATCACTACACATATTTTGATGCTTCAAAATATAATAAGATGTTAAAAAACATAAGCAAATGATCATAACATCAGGTACGTAAAGTGGAATTGAGATTGATAAAGTCTTGCATGGTTTTGCAGGCAAAGGACCTTTCTTATGCACGTTTTCTTATTTTTTGTTTGAAATTGAGGTAAATTACTTGCCAATGATTAAACCATGTCACATATTTTGTACAATGGAAAGCAGCATTTGGTGCGCGTGAAACGCTGACTTTGAGTACATTTTTCACATGGTAATTGACCTCATTCTCATTTGAAAATGGCAGACGCGTGAAAAGGCTCAAGAAAGTTTTTAAAATATTATGACAGATATAAATGCAAAATAGTATTTGCGAACAGTCATATATTTCAAATAATTTATGGTTATAAATCATTCATTTTGTACAATGACATTTTGTACAACTTTTAGTACACAAAATATACAATTAGAATCACTATGTGCATTACATTTTCAATATACAATTCAACATCTTAAAATTCATGATTAATACTAACAACTAATGGCAAAACGTGAGCTACTACTTAATATTTTTCACTCAATTTTAATACTCATGAATAAAATAAGATTTTCTCACAAGCTGATACAAATAATACAATAAACATTTCTATTCAAGGTTGTAGAACGAGAAAGTTTCTGGCTTTTCTTATCTCAATTCTTATAATTATTATGCGGGATGAACAAAATAACACTTTATTTTAAGCTAAGGTAATTAATACAATAATAAATATTTTAAGCTTATAAAAGCGTTTATGGATTTTTTATCTAATGCCAACGTTTGGGAAAAAATCATTTCTTCACAGACCTACCAATAAATTTTCATAACAATACAGAAACTTTTAATATGTATGATATGCGGGATATGAACAAATAACATTTGTTTAAAAGCTAATACAATTAGCACAATAGATATTTTCATTCGTGGTTGTATATCGGTTATAGGTTGTTTATTTACTGCCAACATTTAGAAAATAATAAATGATTTTTTTTTAAAACATTATTGACTTCATAGACTTATCATAAAGCTTATTGGTTACAACACTCGTTTATGATATACATGTTTGAATCACATAATGCAACATGTCTTTAAGTTCATAGCTGTCAATACAAAAACATAATTGACAATAGCTTAGCAAAATTGCACTCATTTTACCACTATTTCACCAAAGTAAAATAATATCATAATAACTATTAACAATTCATACACTTAACACAAAAGTGCATTCCATTCTTTTTAATATTTCTACCAGTAATAGCATAATGTATGCAATGTTATATAAAAACATCCGTGAGGATTACATAGAGTTGAAAGTTGATAATTCAAATTATCATTTAAAAACAGGTCATGGTATTCAGTAATAACAATGTCAGTAACTCATATGTCTGTATTATCCATATTTAAGTATCTATATTCATCAGAGTGGTTTTGACAACTGTTAGCGACATTCAGCTTAAATAAGGGAACTTTGTGGCAAATATAAAGCACCATGTAAAAATCAAAGAAAATATTAAAATTGCAGCCAGACATGACACACCGATACAAATAATGTATCACATAAGCCAAATTGGAATTCTAAAACTACTGACTAGACTCCACTTATTTCGCCCCATTAAAAACCTGCCATACAATGAGGTGGCTGCGGTCTCCTTTACTGAGGCCCGTACTTTTCTTTTCCGAATCTTCGCTGTTTTCACCATCATCTTCAGTGTCACCTACACATGATAGAACACTTCAAACATGATTCAAAAGACAACATTGGAAACATAATTTAATATTGTACTTAGTGGTGGTTTATAACACCTATGCTCATCTTTCATCAAACTCATGAAATATTTACAATGAAAAAAGAAACTCTCAAACTTTCAAGATGAAGGTGAATCTAATTTTACCAACTTTTGAACTTAAAGGTTATGCTCAGTGGCCGAACAACTATGTGCAGAAGCAATATGATGTGTTTTGTGCATTCTGAGAGTGCCTAGTGTTTTACTTAACAAGAGAGCATGGTATTTTTAGGCGTAAAAAATATTAAACGTGAAGAATATGAGTCTTATTTTCCTTACACTTGCAATAGAAAATACGTCATTTATTGAACAACTGTATGCATATCATTTATTGATATTGGATTTTACAGACCACATCTATTTTTGATTGAGCATTATCTTTATGTCAATCTTCATATTACATGTAAGTTCAAGCTACCCTTAATTTCGAATTATCAGAGAGGTTTCTACCAGGTTTATACTGTAAAGTTTTGCATTTTGAAGAGAAATTGGTTATTTATCCATAAATTTGACATATCAGTTATATTGTTGTCATAAAAACTTACCAATCCTAAAGTCAATGTAGCCCTCTCCTCCAGAAACAACGAGCGTTGTTTTGTTTTGGCTGGCGTTCTTGGCATTCAGTTTCGGCGAGTTTCCACCATCACTTTTAGTCGGTACGTTACTCACACCGCGACTTGGCGCGCCTGCACGAAGAAATTTATCGGTTTCATTTGACAGCAACAATATGACCGTAGTAATTATTTCGAAGATATCAAATATATTTTCATCAAATGCTAGTAGAAACCATGCACATCTGATGCTATAGGCCATTGGTCGATTCTGTTCTGTTCGCTTCATACACATATGGCAGCACTCTGCTACATATCGTCACTCAGTAATTATCATGGAATTGTTATTCATGTTATCAACAATGAATTTGTGAATGGGGTTTTCACGTACCGGTAACTTTCATCTTTACTCATAATATTTTGAACATTGCCTTTGAACATGATATATCGTTACTTAGTAATTATGGTTAACAAATTTTGTACTCAACGAAACTGCCAAATTCATAACATCTACCAAAAGGTTAAAGTATAACATGTAATCATAAAATTTAAATTTCATCATTTATAACGCAATGAATCAAATAAAATCCTATTTTAAAAAAAAACAGCACTCTGCTATGTTATATAAAGTGCATTCTGTAATTTCCCAAATAGTCTACAACGTACCTGGCACGGCGGCAAAGAACTTGACTGCGTCCTTGTGTCCGTGGAAGCTGAGCTGCGCCTGCGCCATGGAGCAGTAGGGGATGAATGTGCCGGGCGTGACGGCGTCCGTGTGGGTGTCGCTGTAGACCCGAATCACCCCGCCCGGCCGACCCCCGCCAGACTTGCCGGGCGCCTGCTTGCTCGCTGTCATTGTATTGTATCAGTTTATTGCACATAAAACTCATAGTAAAGTATCACAGTACGTATCAAAGTTTAGTTAAAAAATAGTTGTAAAACGTATTTTAAAAAAGATGTTTTCGTCAATTTACAGAGTGACTAGCATAAAACTTGAGAAGTGCAATCAAGCACATGTAATGCAATTTTTTTTTAAAGTATCCTCAATCACCTAATTGAAGTTGCTGTTAAACTTCCTGCTTGCTCAATACAAGTAAATCACAATTGTTAATGTTTAGGCTTCAATGTAATTTTTGAGCTTGTACCTGTATTTTTCTTTTCTCATAATTGTAAAAAATCAAGCCCCGGAATCCGTGAATATTACTACATTTTTGGAAAGAAGAATAAAACAGCTTTCTTTTGAAATAATATTAAAGATCTGTTTAACTTTTGTCCTTATTTAGCAAACCATGCTTAATACTGTAACAACAAATAACAAATTGGTCATCTGATAACGTAACATTCAAATCTTGCAGTTCGCTCACCTTCGGAGAGTGGGACAGAAATCACAACACCGTTTCCTGTCCCGATCCACAGCCGGTTACAGGAAATTTGCAACGCTGTTATTCTGACAAATGAGAATCCCAATTTGCCAGTTCCTGCAATAGAAATAATATCGTTTCAATGATGAAAAAGCAGAGTAAATATGATCGTAATACATACAATTGAAACACACCAGCAGCATTCCAATTTAATGTGCTTTTATAACATTTCATCCATCATGAAGTGAATGTCTAGATGGCATTATGTTTTTAGACACGACTTCAAGTTATGAGAGGACCGACTTGAACATTGTTGCTTTAGCAAGTCCAACAAATCAACACTAATTTCAAATTCCAACCAAATTCGAAACACAAAAATGTAATGCTGGAAACACACTACAAGTTGATGATTCCACATTTTGTTTCTATTACGCAATCCTTTCGGTGGGAGTTGATATGCTGATCATCGACAACCATGCTTTTCTAAAAAGCGTTTCTGTATCTGCATATTTTCCCACAAACTCCAGATTGGATATTGTGCGGAAGTGATATACCGTATTCGTTCTTACAACTGCACCTGCCCCTTTAAGCACACCCCGCTGTTTATGTAAATTAAATATTATACAAATCTTGCTCTTTTGTGGCAAAGATTTCACCAGCGGCGCCATATTGTAAGACTATAATACGCCGGTTACCGGTTATTCGGATTACCACATAACCATCCGGGCGCGTTGTGTTATCATGTTCTGTGGGGTCAAAGGGGTGCGCTTATTGATTGAAGCGAATGAATAAACAATTGACGTACCGAGCATCTTGCTGACGTAGGGCTCGATGTCAACGTCCTGCAGGTGCTGGTGGGAGTACGCGTGGTAGAGCCTCAGTGTGGAGTCGAGGCGGATGGAGACCCACACGCCGTCCCCCACCCACGCCAGCTGCCGCACCTGGCTCTCCTTCCGCGGGTGGGCATCAAAGGATTTCTGCAAAAACAAAACAGTGTCAGTTGCTTGCATCAAAGACAACTGCATCGATGGGCTTTGAGAAATGAGAAAATTAAATCAAATTTAAACTCTTTTCAAAGCCTATTGATGCAGTTGGCCTTTGGCTTGCATAGCGTATAGCCATATACATTGTATATCTGAATTCAAAGGCTCATAGGTAGTTTCTGCGTGTTGGAAACATTTTTCTCTTAATCATTCATTATGTTCTCATATTATGCCATGCATTAACATTCCTGTATTGTAGTACAAATTCACCCTGACTTTTATCTATTTTCTTATGTGTTACAGAGACCGACTTTTTTGCTGCATCAGTGCCATCACCATATATATGTGACAACTAGACTGTAAACAATGTGGCAGAAAAAAGTTACCTCTACTTTAAGGTTTTTGGGGTTGAGAACGTGGATTTTGTTTCTGTATCCGCACCAGACGTGGCGACCCACGATGCACATGCATCGCACCGAGTGGTGAGGTCGGCCGAGGTCAACCAGGTGGTAGTTCAGCAGGTCCCACTGCCCGCCTGCAAATTTAACTCACCACTATGAAGTTTTAAAAAAAAACTCCAAAACATTAAAATTCAAACTTATAAGGTCACAAACTAGCAGAAGTCAACCTTAATGAGGAATTTAAAAGCATAGACTTGTATATAATTGTTTCTCATTAGGTCTACACAAATGTTTTTACACCATTAGGTTCCTTATATAATTGTGAACACACTGAATGATAGATGAGCTGTACAATGTTGTAAATGCCTTGTTCAAGATTTGATTAAACAGCTGTGCTTTCAGAGGCAACTTAATTTATATAATAGTTTATAATTCAAGATTGTTTACCCGGTAACCGATGGAACACCGCTACAGTGCCGTCTGCCAACGCAACAAACGTTCTCCCTTTGAAATGACTGCGATTAAAAAATGCACACATGTTTGTGACGTTCATTATTAAAAAAGAACACGTCTATTTTACTCATAACATCAAATAAAATCAAGAAATGATCATTGATGAACAGCTTAAAATAAAATAGATCAAATTCTCACGTACAGGATAGCCAGGATCGAATCCTTCAACTTCACTGAATGAAGACATTTCTTCCAGTGTGACACTGCAGAATGGACGTAAAGACTGAAATAAAATGAGTATTTGCTTATATATATTAGACAAAATGTTCTTTGCATAAAAACGACATTCAATATTCAATTTCTATGAATAAAGAACAATTTTTATGTGTGTCTGCTATGAAAATGTCCAACAGAATAGGCAATTTGAAGGATACTGAAAGTGTGTTTTTTCTTTTGTCTGCTGCTGTTGCTATAACAATTGTGCCGCTGATTTGCGATGGATTGAATTAAAAGTCAGAAGGGAACAACTGAAAGAGGGCCACTATCCTGTCAAGTCAAAACTTAACACTGTTATCCAACTTACTGGTTTGCATAGTTTGCTAAAGGTTTTTCATTCATTAAAATTGCTGCAAATATCACAATAATATCTTTTCATCATAAATTCTCAAATTATGAATAAAAACTGCAAAGATTCTTATCTACTACTATAACAGAATTTAATATTGGACACTGGACTTACTACCCTAAACATTCAAAGTAAGCAGTGTACTAAGCACCATTTCAAATTGCTAGTCAAATCCAAAGGTGGCATAAGCACACAGTTGAACGTTTACATGAATCCACACACATAGGAACGGACTCTCCCTACATTGACAATCTTTCAAACCCACAGGCTGCAGTCTCCCAGTTAAGGCCTCAATAGTTACTCTTCAGCAGGACTGGTAACTTCGAAAAAAGGTACAAGTCCTCCCAAAAAGTTACTCGTCCTAACAAATTACCAAAAGTGTTTTGCAGGACGAGTAAATTGAATTCAGTACCAGTCCTCCCCAATTTCTGGACGAGCGGACTAGTGACTGGGAGCCGCAAGCTGTACATGAGTGTAGTTGAGGGTAGCAGGCAGTGTCCGCCGTGCACTCACCCTCCGCTCTGTGATCCCAGCCACATTGTCGGTGCCACCGAAGTGAACTTTTCCGTCTCTACAGAAACAAGATCGCTATAAGCTGAGATTGAGTTGAGCCCATCAGTGATTAGCTCATTATTCGCCTTCGTGAAAATTTTCTTGAAGGGCGAGCCTTGATTGCTCGAGTTTTGCTGTTGTTGAGGAGAAGCAGGTGCGCCGGTAGCCTTTATCACACGAGGAGGAGTGGTAAGGGAGGTTTGGTCGCCACGCTCTACGGTTAAACAGCACAACACTACTGAATGCGAGGTTCAATCAATTTGCACGCTTTGTTCAGAATTGAAGGGTTTAATTTGTTTTTTTGTTGCTGGTTTTGTATTAGTTTATTTGATTTTACTTATTTTATGCATGGCACATTATGGTACTTGAAAGCAAGAAATTATATTTCTTCCTTTTCATGTGACATGGTGATTCGTTCAGAGTTTACTGACATGTACACAAAGTATGGCTTTATAAAATGAACAGAAAAACAGATTAAGCCCTTTGATTATTCAAGATTAGGAATTATCATTCTTTTTCATGTAATTTTATTGGTTATCATCATCCAGAAGTATCCGATAACCCGGACAGGGTTATCACCCCTCTTCCAAGAGGGGTGATACCATGGTTATCATGCTTGTACTCAGTCGGACTATTTTTTCACATTTTTAAAAACAGTGTTGTAATTGTTTAGAAAAGAATGATAAATACAAAACCGGGTTCGTTGTGTAACATGAATTATTATATCAGGTGAGTTCTTGTGGCGCATCAGGCTTGCCCTTCGGGCTCACCGTGATATGCCCCAAAAACTCACCTAATAAAATAGTTCATGTTACAAACTCACCCGGTTTTGTCTATTAATTTGTCATGATTGTATTGTATTGACAATGATATATTTTAAAGTAGACCATCACCATGATTGTAAAAAGTCGTAAGAAAATGGAATTTAACAGCATATATATTTACATTAGATTGAGATGAAGTTGAACTTGGCACTTTTATATATATTATCTATATATTTACATTACATATTTACAAAATTTAACGTTATCACTGACTATGGAAAAAGATCATGTTAGCATACTAGAAAATATAGACTAGAAATGTGTAAAGTAGAAAAGAACATTGTAAATATTTCAATATAAAGTTTATAAATAAAAAAAGCATACGAACAATCAAAAGAAAAACATAGATAAGCATTTTGTATATATTCTTTACATGAAAAGCTATGAAGCAGGGTAAAATAGCATGGTAAACATTAACAAAAATGAAAAAAGTAATTTAAAATGTTTATGAACAACCTTCAAAGTTACATAAACAGCCATTTTAAAATCATTAATTATAAGAAATAACTATTATGCTACATAAAAATATACCGTGAACTTTACAGCAACTAATGCTTTATGAAATAATATACTTGATTTTTAAAAAATAAGGCAAATAAGAAAGTTATTGATAGCAAAATCAAAAACCTACAAAAATGACAGCAACCGAAGTAATTGATCAATAACTTGGCATGTACAAAGTACCTGATTTTTCACCTTCTGCTTCTTTACTGAGATTCTCATCTGCTGGAACATTCTTCTCTGACTCATTGAGAGATTCTGAAACCAAATCATGTTCTTCCTCATCACACTCAATCATTACTTCAATCAAAATAATCAATGGCACATATAATCAATTAGTTGTCCATTATTAAGAGTTTCACAGTGGCCCATGCATCAAACTATACACAGAACACACTTAATGCTCAACTGATTTCCGACATAGATCTGTAACTGATCGACCCGTAAATAATAAACCTATCCTATTCAACACATTTTTCCCTTACATAACATTTTCAAAAAATTCTTGTATAAGTTAGTAGTTTACATTCTGAGTATCGGATGTCAAATTGACCTCTGAAATGTTTCACCAGAGATTGGATTATCATAATTTATTAATTATGGGACATAATTCTTAATTTAACCTTTATACTGTGATTTTTGATACATAGACTATTCAAACCAGCAGAATGTAGATACATGTACTTCTATTTGTGTGACAAGCATAGAAAAGTGCAAACTGACAGTCTGCAAATCTTTAGCAATGCTTGGATTGATCACTTGACCTAATTCAAATCCTGAACTAAAAGGTCAGTGATTGGTTCACATTTTTAATGAGCAATAGTTATGCTTCAGAGGTCATATCTTGACGTCTGATACTCAGAGTGATAGCATATAATCAAGACGGTGGACTTGAAAACCAGCTCCTACCAGACTTTGCCGGCGATCCTTCAGGTGTTGCTGTTTCCGTGGCGCCGGTCGCACACTGAACAAACGTGATTCCGCCGATCACATCCTCGGCCACCGCGGTTTTGTTTGTGGCTTCTGCCGCTTCGTTACTGGGAGCTACGGACGTCGTCGTTGTCAAAGACTCGCTCTCAATTTCTGTCTCGTCGCACTGAATACTGGAGCTGTCCAGCGTGTAATCGCTCTCTTTTGCACCTGTTGAAATCGGAAACTTACTTTCACTTTGTGTACATGCTAATGGAGATATGCATCAGAACAAACGTTTATCTATCTCGCAAAATTTTGAAAGCCTCGTTATTTTTCAACCAATAAAAGCTGATTTATCAAAGCATAGCTATTTTAAAATAGTTGTTATGAATTCGCTTCAACTCTGAAAAAACCCCAAAACACCTCACATCATTAGCTGTGCAAGAGATGCTTTTGGTGGGGCATATACCGGTAAATCATATTTAATCTTGTCTCAAATGGAAAAGTAGTCAGCACTTCTAAATAAGCCTCAAGTCGGCTACTTCAATGTGGACGCTACTATTCTCACCCAAAACAAATACACAAAATGTGTGATGAGGTGTTATAGATGTGTATACCCATGGGTATATTAACAAATAAAATACAGTAAAACCTCAATATTAAGACCACTGTGACTGATCTCGAGTGGTCTCAATAACGAGGTGGTGTCTCTATAGAAGTTCTTGGGAGTCCCGTTTATGAAACCTTAAGACTACAAAAAATGGTCTTATGATAGAGGTAGTCTCAACAATGAGGTGGTCCTAATTCGAGGTCCTACTCAGTACTACCTGAGTCAAGAACAATAACAACAACACTATGGGTATCTCTCAAACAAACAAACAAAAGCACATGGCTTTTACAATGCATTGTGGGTATTTTTCATACAAACTTTGAGACAGCACATGGCTGTGGCTTAGTTAGACATACAGATTTGTGGCTGTTACTACGGCGACATGAACTGCAGTGTGTTTAGCCTCTACGCACCGGGCACGCTGGCGATGCACAGGATGTGTGAGGAGGAGACGTGGAAGGCGTCGAGGATGTCCCCGGGGTTGTTGGCGTCGACGACGGACACCTGGCTGCTGTTGTGCTCCGTGGTGCAGATCCACAGCAGCGAAGAGTGCACGTCGCTCATCTGCTGCCCGACCGTCGTCTTCTCATGCTCCTTCAACTCCTAAATACATGTGTCAATAGCATGAGCGCTACGGCATAATATTCAAATGCCAATAGCACACCAATCGCACAGTTGGACTATATGTAAGGAAATTTTCATCTGCTGCTGGCCCGTCGTCTTCTCATGCTCCTTCAACTCCTAAACATCAATAGAAACTCTCTGTTAGGACTGACTTTGGGACTCATGCTCCTTCAACTCCTAAATACATGTGTCAATAGCGTGAGCGCCGTGGCATAATATTCAAATGCCAATAGCACACCAATCGCACAGTTGGACTATATGTAAGGAAATTTTTGTCGGCTTGGGGGCCTGTTGTCTTCTCATGCTCCTTTAACTCATAAACATCAATAGAACCTCTCTATTACGACAGACTTTGGGACCAGTGTTAGGTGGTCTCAATAGAGGTGGTCTCTATACAGAGGTTCATTTTGGTAGCTTTATGAAAGTTTTGAACCGTGAAAAGTGGTCTTATTATAGAGGTGGTCTCAATAGAGAGGTGGTCTTGGTTCTACTGTATGAATAGCATGAACACCATGGCATAATATTCAATGCCATTAGAACACCAATCGCATAATTCGACTATACAAATAATTTGGCTGTTTCAAATATTAGGACAACTACATTATGTGTTTATGTCAAAATCTCAAAGACAAAATATTTTCATTATTTGAACTGGGTGAAAGACTTGTAATCACACTATACAGCTCACACTATTGTTGTGGACAGCCTATAAAATGTGGTGAAAAGAAAATGGTAAAAAACAGCCGAATTGTGTGTATAGCCGAATTGTGCAATTGATGTTCTATGGACATGTTTCTTGGTTAGCATATTTCCAGTCATGGAGGTAAGGGTTGTACGTGTATTTTGAATATTTATTTCCTTCTTTAAAGTTAGACGGATCATCAATATACCGGGTATGTACCTGAACATTTTAACATTACTAATAATTGGTATCTCTCCCTGAAATAAAGGACAAAAGTTTGAAATTGAAATACCTGGTCAAGCTTTTCTATTTCATTAGAGGCGTTTGCCTTTGTCTCTGAAGTCGTCTCTGAGTAGAAAACACTGGCACCGACCACATTCCCGCCATCGTGGGTTTTTCCAGCTGACAAGTTGACTCCGGCAGCACACCAAATCTGATATGGAACATCGTGAATTTGACTAATAGATTAAATGAATGATGCTCATTAGGAGTTTCGAAATCTTACATCAGGTCATAGTAAATTAATATCTATCTATGAAATATACCGGTTCTTACACACATGTGGGTGAAGATGTTACGTGTTAAGATAGAGATATTTGTGAGATGGTTTTGGATTTGACTAGCAGCAGTGAATACACAGATATCATATAGAGACTACACGTGTGTGAAAAGCGACTCACTTTCATGTTGGAATCTCTGTCTATCAGCGGTCTGCAATAGACCGGCACCGGAACAGGAACCGAGCTTTTCTGTGAACTTGCGCCAGAATCTTTGTTGGACGGTGATTGGAACTTTGCCGGCAGACTCCACCCGTACGCCTGATGAAAGCGGATTTCAAACATGGTATTCCGATTATAAACAAATTGTTCTCAACTTTACTGGGCTGAATTAAAAATACTATCATTGATTTGTCACCATTTGAAATAAAGCAAAAATGTAAGTGTATCATATCTAGAACATTAGAAAAATACTATTTCTAATCCTAACTAATTTAAAATTTTAAAGCAAATTTAAGCATGATATTCATTTTGAAAACTATTTTGAAAACTATTTAGATGATATTAAACAATTCAAATACAGACAGGCTCTTTGTAAATTAAGAATTAGTGCTCATCAATTAAAAATAGAAAAGGGTAGATATTTCAGACCCTAGATTCCAAGACTTCAAAGAATTTGTAAATTTTGTACTTCAAATGATGAAGAACATTTTTTTATCAGAGTGCACTTTCCATTTACCTGAAAGAATCATATTGTTCAAGAATATTGAAAATAGTTGTGAAATTCTAGAAATTTAAGTCACCAAAACAAAACTATGTACAGTGTACCTACTTAATTTAGAAAGTTCTCTTTTAAAAGAGGTGGCTACTTTTTGTTTAAAAGGTTTTGAAGTAAGAGTCCAGGATAAATAATTCCCAGGTTGTCAGCCATTAAAAATTAGAATTGTATACAGTGTATTCTATTGCACTTGCCATATTTCTGGAAATGTAGTCATATATTGGTACCAGTAGTCAAAATCAAATGAAGTATTAGTGTATGATGCATAAATTTGTATATATATATTTTATTTATCTATTCTATTTGTTCTCTTATTTATCAATTTATCTCTTTTTGAAGTTGTATTGTATTGACCTGTTCTTGGTGAAATTCAATAACCTATTGCAATACCTGCATCCGTCCGTCATCTTTCTTCACATGCGCTCGCACTTGCTTGTATTGTTCACGCCGCTCTTTCTCTCGATCCTTCCGCGCTTTCTCCGTCAACCTAGCAAACAAAATTAGATATATCAACTGCCTTACGAAATAAAATTACATACTTGAATTTAGAATTTAAAACATTCATATGGGAAGAAAAAAAACAATTCATACACAGCTAACAAAGTTAACAAAGAACAGTGCGATTGGTGCTCTATATCAACTGCCTTACGAAATAAGATTACATCAACTACATAAATATGCGAGATAATATACATAAAGTTACCCGAATTTAGAATCGAAAACATTCATATGGGAAGAAAAAAACAATTCATACATAGCTAACAAATTTTTGTAGTTTGCTTTCTTTCTATGTTATAAATGAGACCATATGCTATGTATAGACTCCATGAAATTACTAATATAGCTAACAAAGTTTTAATAGCAACATACATTTTAATTTCCAAAAAGGTTTTAATTAACAAAGAACGTACATGTCGTCTTGCAAGAAGTCGTATGCTTTGGCTTTCTCGCCGAGGTTGTACCGGTCTCGGTTCTTCTTGTTCGGGTCTCCAACCGCTTTTACCCCGGAACTGGCACCGCTGTACTTCACGGTTGCTGATGGCAGACCTTTTTTTGTCTTGGGCTTTTCAGTCGGAGCAGAACTAAACAGGTTGCTGAAGCTGTAAGAGGATGAAACAAAACACATGATAATGGAATACTGAAATACTGTTTCAGTATTGAATCCCAATACGATCAAGTTGATTTCAGTGGTGCAAGTTGTAAATGTTATCTATTTATTATCCAAATTAAAGTTTATATACCTAAAAGATAGAAGATGAACAGGATTAAACCAAAGAAGTTAATGGGCAGAATTTACAACAGCAGTAATATAGTACATACAAGAACTTTTAATAGGAAACTTATAACGTATATGTAAGATATAATGTATCTTGAAGGAATAAAATAGTCCAGGTATAACAAATGGAAATGAAAATGGAAGATACAGAAAAGATTTCAAAAGATTAGATGGATATTTGTAATTATCGGAGACCAATCTACTAATGGACGTTTGATCTGCACAGCCAATGAACATAATTTCCTAAACTATAAAGCAATTTATGAAATATTATATGCCGGTTTACCAAACATAAATACCATGATCAATAAAATAACCGGATACATCAACACTACAATTTAGCACTCTCAAACATATGGACCGACTGGGAACAAATAATGATTTATTAATGAAACAAGTTACGGAAAACTTGAATTAGAAATATTTCTACTTGTTATGACTTTATAGCATAAACCATAAGTATGATAAAGCTTGGTTTTATATTGATTGGCAATTTGTTGTTGGTGGTGTGATGTTGATTATAATTGTTAGGCCCTCTCCCTAGAAGCTAATGTGCTAGTAATAAAAAAACTACAGACACACTTTCAGTGACAAGATCACAAATCATTACCACGTGCATATTTATCAAACTCAAATCAATTTACATACTGTACAACATGGGGATATCAAGCCTATCATCAATAGATTATAGCAATTTTTTTTATGGGTGATGCTCATGACCTTTGTCACCAGAAGTAAGAAAATGTTTCCCTATAGTAACTCCCAGAAGTAATGGTGCAGTCGCACAGCCAATTATGGTAGATGCTGATGGTTGCGGATAAAAATCCGTAAGCATCCGCAATAATCCGTATCCTACATGCACATATGTAAATATCTGTAACCCAATATGCAGGATACGCTAACATACGCAGATTCCCGGCGGAAGTTTTGAAATTCTCATACTTTGCTCCTGATGAAATGTACATAACATACTTAGCTTCAACGTAAGATACATAAACGCATCTGCACAATACGTATTCTCATCCATGAAGATTTGTATCATCCATAATCAACGGTATTCGTCCGTATCCGCAGGATTCTCAGCCATACCATGATCCACCTACTGCTGTGAATATAGGTTTCCATCTTGGCCCTTAGCTCTCATCCAAGAAAATTGCGTAAGTTTATTCACATTTCATTATCCAAGTATATCCATTTACTGTAACTGGCCGTGTGACTGCAGCAAAACTTATTTGGCCTATTAATGGTAATAATGTCTATAAAGTTAACCTCACACAATTACATACCTAAAAAGTTCTGCATGTAAACCTAAACATGTAGGATTAAATAAGGTTAAATTCCAACTAGCATAGTTTAGAATTATTAAAATATTCCCTAAAAAACTACAAAGCTTTATGTTTGTGGTTTAAGTTGACGATTAGATAGATTTTGATAATTTAGATGTTATAAACTCTCACGCAATGTTAGAAATGATTATCTATTACGACACCTCCACCTGAATAGTTTATCAAAACTTACATTTATAGTTTTCATTGCTTTAGGTTAACATAAGGATGTAATTTGTAAATTTTGTACCTTGATAAAAGCATTTTTACCTCAAGAAAAGATACATACTAGCTCTTACCAAAATAAATTTTGATTGATTTTGTGGAAATAAGTTAACATTCTGGACTGGAGATTTTTCTTTTCAAAGTTCTGTGTCATTTTGGACATTTTTGAAGACTTAAACATATTTGTTTTGGTGTGTTTGAATTTCATTGTACAAAACAATACTTGCAATTTGAACATTTCTGACATTCGTACATCTCCATTAGCGCGGGAAGCATTTCAGTAATACGCTGACATTCATTTCATAATAATATGCTGATGCATACACTGAACATTAATGATGTTCTTAATTGTAACTGGACTATATAAGAAAGGCAAAAATATTTTTAATATTATTGCATTGACAATGGAATAAATAAAATTCTATGAAAAAGATAACCACATTTTAAATTGTGAAAAAAAAAAAATATGATCAGGTTGATGTATTGCAACTACAATAGTATATGACTGCAATTAAATTGATTTCATATGATTGATTTTCAAGCATACGGTATTCTAAAGGCAAATCTAAATCCTCTGTTGTTTCCCCCCCCCCAATGTTGTATCTTTTAAATGAAATAAATATAAAAAATTCATATGCACAAAAATTGACAATGAAAAATCAACTCAATCATCAAACATAAATATATTTCATATTTACAATTTATCACACAATAACAACTCAAAATATGGTACTTTAATGCACTTTTAAAATTACATGTATTGTAAATGATAAAAATGCGATGGAATACTGCATGAAAATTTGAAAATAAAACCTAGAGATCTTGTTAAATTAGCATTAAAATTATATAATAGTATGATCATTAACGATTCCTTAAATAAACCTACACTTTACAAATATTTACTTACAACAGTAAGGTTGCACAGTACACATGTGCATATCTTTTTTGAAAAGTGAAAAGTCATCATGATTTTATTTGGGTCTACATTTTCTTGCAAAATTAGAATCAAAATTCAAAATATTTTTTTTACTAAAATATGAGTATTTTTATCGTCTGAGGTGAAGTATGATAGAAATCGAAAAAAACATTTATCTACTCATGATTATTAACGTGTTGATGATAATGAATACATGGTTTATCGCGACGCAATAGCGCAAAAAAAATATGCCGTGCATAACTTCCTAAAAACTCTTGTTATTTCCCTCTTTACATATATGCACAATGATGCTTCATAATAAAATTTTAATGCAATAAGTTAAAATATGTACATGATACATAATGCTATTTGTACTTTAAGACAAAAATACCTGATTTCATGCAATCATAAATAGCCAACCAACTGATGGTAATGTAATGACAGAGAACATGTTATTAGAGTACTAAAATATACATTCTATTCTTTTAATTTATCAGTTCAATTTTTTATATTCAAAATCTACAACCATGATTGATTTTCAATTTGGCACAGATAAAAATGGAATGACGTAAGTATGATCCTTCACACTATATTCCTTTACTATCCATAAACTATAATTAGTGTTTAACTTTTACAGCCTAACGTGAATGTACATGCACACTATATTTGTAATACTGTACTGATTACATGTACTTTCTTTTCTTATATCATTGTAACATGTTCAATCTGTATAATGCATTAATCATAAGTCACAATAAATAATTCAAAATGAACAGTAAAAAGTTTCTCATCTGCTAAATGAAAACAGTCTAGTTGATGAGAAAAGATTCAGAGGAACTTATCTAGAGAAAGCTAACAGCCAACTAAAAATCTTGACTGGCTTTTACCCTAACTAGCATTACCTGAATGGAGTAAGAAACCTTATATGTGGGTAACATACAACCTGACTCACTCGAACCTCTGTCATATTTTAAAAGTATTGCAACTTGGCAGTCTTTGTTTGATAATAAAAAGTATATTGCAATTGCAATCATAATTGTACTGAACACAATTCTTTCATCCTTCATCTCTTTTGTAAGTAAGTGTTAAGACAGTCACAAAATTTCTTCTGACAAAGAAGAATTATAACATTCAAAACCTGCTAAAATCCTGTTCTGTTAAAATCCAGGTTTGAGTAATTGTATGCGAAATACCAATCTTTAAAGCTCAATATCAACAAAGTCAGTTATGAGTCAGTATTTCGTTTGCATACACCAAACAACAAATCCATGGCGATTGAACACCTGATTGGTTGTGTAACTGTCAGCATGTTTTAGTACATCACAGTCATTTAAAATCTTGTGTAATCCACTAATGTTCCCATAAATAAGGTTCCGTGATTTTTCCGGCTGATGCTATACGATCATGGTTTTGGATTTTTTTTGTTTGGTGGCAACCGCAGTCTGCTGCTGTGGTGGTGAGGGCAACGCCAGGGCTGTGGAGTCAGCAGACGCCTGCTCACCGCTACTACCAACAAGACCACTGAAACTACAAGCACATGCCTCCTCAGCGCCTTGACTCTACTTCTGTCAACTTTCTATCCATTACCATAAAGTGGCGCATTCAAAATGCACTGAAAATATGATGCTGCTAGCAGCGATCTGTCCAGATATGAAATGTCAAAGTGTAATCGTGCTGCGGTTTTCTATGGCTGCCTACTGGCTACGCTCAGCTGAACCATCACTGTTGCCCGGTTTGCACGCAACTGTGATGCTATGTGTAAGTTTGATTATAACAGAATGAATTTGGATGTTTGTTAAGATAATGAAATGGGTTATAAGTGCTACAGCTAGCAGTCTAAAATCAAAGGAACGCCCACAACCGAAAAATGATGAACAGGTGTAAGTTAAATTGCTGTGGATACTTAACTAAATTGATCTTGATCTTTATCTACAAGACCAAAGCTGAAAGAAACATTGCACATCAGTAAAACAAGATTAAATATCGATTAAAAAAGTGAAGAAACGATCACCGTATACTACTGAGGGGTGCGCAATAGAACACAATTAATAAGCTTCATATTAAGATTTACCTTTGAACACAAGTCTAATCACCAAAGAATATTTACTGTTGGTTAGATTTGTGTAAAATAGTTAAATGTATATTTGTATTTGTATTAATTATATCACATTATATTGTGCAATACAATTATTTCTGGGGAAAAATACACTGGATGGTTTAGTGCATCTGTTTAGCAAAATATTTTAAGGTCCTAGCGAATAATTGTGCAACTTTTGATATTAGCATCACATTCCTCGGGCAAGCCTATTTGTTTCCTTGATTTAAATCACTATCAACTGGACTCATGACTAGCGTTAATGGAAATACAAATTTGCATTCATTACTTCTCTCTACAATGATAATCACATACACACAAGAGACTTGAACATCTTGAAAACACTTTTGTCCTCTTCGTACATGTATCTGGTCAAACAAGTAATGAAAATTTGCAGAAGATAATGATAGCATTCTCAGTGCTGCAGATTCATTCTTTGCTGAAAGCAAACTTTGAACTTTTGTTTTGAAGATGAGGAAAAATATTTGTTCTTAGCAGAAAAGCATCTATATGGCAAGGCATTATGCAAATAATATAAGTAAAATAAATTAACAAAAGGAAGAAATCAATGACACCATGTGTACATTTCTAACTCGTGCATCTTTAAATCCAACATACCAGCTAAATATCAAAATATAGTGACAATAATAATGATTTAATCTTTTTCAGATTTTTTAGAATAAAATTCTTAATTACATTAACATATCCATAGAGCAGAAATAAATCTGTTGTTTTTCTTTTAATGTGTGCAGCAGTTCTGTGTGTATGATTAACATAAAAGCATTGAAATTGTTTGTTAAAAAAATCACAAGAACTCTTTACCAGAGCCATCTTACTATCTGTTAAAACATTCCAAAACTCTTCATTACCAGCTAGTTCCAACAAACTGTGATTATTGTCTCTAGATTAGTGACTGACCAAAAAAACAAAAACAAATATGAACGCAAAACACAATGTACTCACAAGTTCCAAATTGATCCTTTCTTCTTCGTGGCAGGTGCCAGTTCGGGGTGTTCCCGAGAAGCTCGGATCATCTCCGTCCAGCGAACAGCTTCTTGCAGTTCCATCAGACGCTCCTTATACTGGTTGCGTTCCATCAAAACACGAGCCATTTCCACACGAGTGAAGCGTTTGCGCTGTGCCATCGGAACATCGTCCTGCAAAAAAAAAAAGATAATCAAATTTGTTATTATCAACTTGTCACCATAAAATGAATACAAGAGGCTCTATGAGAGCCTAAATCGCTCACCTGTATTTATGTTCATTTATTAGCAAAAAAGAGACAAAGTTTCACTAATTTCTAGCCACACAAAACTTTAAATAAAAAAAAATCAGTGTGCAATATGACTAAAACACTGACTGTACAGAAGACAAGGTTGAGAACTTTAAAAGTTTGCATTATGAGAAAACAGACTGACCACATTGTTACACTAAAAAAGTTTGATGATCCCCTGGGGCGGGGTCAATTTTACCCCCAGGGACATGTATCAAGTATGGAATGATAATCATATAGACATACAACTTCTGTGAAAAAATGATTAAATTTGAATGAAAAATAAAGAAACTATTGTGCAAATATGAATTGTTGATGGACGGATGACTGACGAAAGGTGATCACAAAAGCTTACCATGTCTACGACAGGTGAGCTAATAAGAAAAACAAACAGCATTCGATTATGAGAATTTCGCATTTGGAATTGTTTAACGGTAACTTCTTAATACTTGTCCACATGTTGCATCAACAGAGTTAATGGTGCATTTGTGTGCTATTTCCAAGCTTGAAAATACGAGCTTCCCATACTAATATGATCGATTCACTCTAATGGGCACTCCTAGTTGTATTTACCAGTCGTAAACTTTTTTAACCCTTTTCGTGCCGGGGTGCGTATTTGCACCCCAGAATATACGTATCTTTAGTGCCGGGGTGCATATATGCACCCCAGTTTACAGAAAAAACTGTTTGATTTTGTCTGCCATTTTCATAAACAAATACTCGTGGCTCTAGTCTCAAATTCCGGTGTGTCAACAACGACAACGTTACCTTGACATTCCGATGTATTTCTAGAAGGAAATAAGCAGCATAGTGTTAATATTTTAATTCTATTCACGAGAACGAATATTTACCCACCCAACACGCATTATCTGCTTCAAATTTGAGTCATGAAATACTCTTATTTGCGTAAACAACACCATGGCTTGTCGTACATCAATGCAAACCTTGTGAAACTAGCTTTGCTTTGAGACCTAACATGAAATGTGAAACTAGACTCCAAGGTCATATCACGACATCGAATTTTTAGCCTTGAAAGTGGTATTCTTAGGTTCAATCGTCTGCAAAACTTTCGTGACACGGCTAAATGATGCCAATAAGCATTTATCAAGAGTGCTCTTACGAATCTACAACAATGCCGCGCACTGCACAAGGCTGATCACGGTTAGTATGGTTTGGTAAAATGGCGCCACGAGAATTGTGATAGTTTATTGAAAAATATTATATGATCAGTCTCTGGTGCCTCATCTGCTTGTATCTTGCATGCCGGATCACAAACAAGGCTTTGGCAAACTACACAATAAATCTGGGCGTCGGATATTTATTATTTCTATCGAAAAGACTAATGTCTTTGCGACCACTGCTGAATGATGGAGTGATGGCTGTCAAAAGTTCACGCCGATAAAGAAATCAAAGCTTGAACGCGTTTTTTGGTCCGTAATATCGTAAGTAAAAATATATTATTAGGAAATATGGGTGGTTTATATTGTTTTGTATGTATCCTCGATAAAACGTTGCTACAATTAAAATTACTACTGATATTACGACATTTTAAATCGCTCACGGGAGTTGTCAAATGAATGGACCATTACTCGAAATCGTCAAAATCGAACGTGATGCTGTATGTATCTTTATTATAATTGTGAAAATAAGAAACTAGACAGTCTCCTGAATATGTACTGTAAATGTGAAAATGTTATGATGAAAAACGTAAGAGCTTCAAAGGATCATATTTCAACTATGACGGTTGAAGACCCCCACAGTGAACAACACGTCACGCAAAATGCATGTCTGGCACTCAGGGTATATATAGTGGATTTACGTCTGGCTTCGAGAGGGTTAAGAGGACCAAGCTTCCCACTGGGAAATACCATCATTTCCAACTCCCCATCCCCTCCGCCACAGAAGTATAGAAAACCTGCATCTGAAGCACCATATTGAGAATGTAGCACCAACTCACCTCAGTGGCCTCGTCCCCACCTCCAGACGCCTTCACTAGCGCCTTCTCCAACGCTTCCTTCGACTTCTTCAGCTCGTCCTCAAGTTCTGACAGTCGAGTTTTGAGCTTTTCTTTATTATTCTGCAGGGACGTTATTTCTTCACGAAGAATCTCTTGCTCACTGGAAATATTACAAATGCATGTAAATCATATTATTTCTACGAGTTTGTTAACAACACATTCAAAAAATTAGGTTAAAGATTGACATTTGAAGAACCTTTCTTGAAATCTAGAGGACTATATCCTATTGCCAGTGCTAGAATTCGAACCCACAAATAGACTTCTAACCTAATAGCACTATGAAGTACGAACATCCCAAGTCCGTTTAAATACAATGTATGTATGTGAAATATTAATGATGTTGATTGAGTTTGTACAATTACAAGTTATGAAATATTCACAAATTAATATAAAATTGTTCACATTTGACTGTCACTCAGCAGGCCTTTTACACTATTACTACACATGATGTTGATTGTGCTTGTGCTTTTACAAATTGTGAAATATCCATGAATTGTTCACTTAATGACGAGCTTTCATAAAGTGATGAACATTGGCCAGACATTATTACCACATTGATCTTCACTAAAGTCACTGTCTTATAGAAAAAACAGATGAAACACATATGTAGGATAAACAGATTTTTGCCATATGTGGTACACCCGTGTTAATGCGCCAACCATCAGTGTTCTGTACATTTTTCTTACAACGAAATACGCATCATGATTCCAGGGGCCTAACCATCCGCGCTAATCCTTTTGGAATGTTCAAAAGTATTGGAGGGGATGGATTCTAATAGTATGCATAGACTATACGTGATACTACCGTGATACAGCCGTAAATTACACGCAGATCTTACGGGTTTTACACCATATATCCGTAGTTCATCTGTGGTGGTCGGCAGGCTAAAAAAACTCACTAGAACATTAAATTGTACGTTTGCGGTGGACAATCCGTGTAGCATTCGAGCTTTTTATGTATTTTACGTGCATAGTTCGTGTTACATCTGCAATTAGATTTTGTCTTATTTTCTACAGAGCAAACAGAGAAAACAACTAAATATTTGTGTGTCCTACATACGTGTTTCATCAATTTTTTTCTATGTGACAGTGACTTAAACCAGCAACCGTTTATTACTAACCTGCGAAGTACCATGGGCACATATTCCTCTGAGGAGTCACACAGAGACCTGCATAAAGTGTACGTAACAATATCGTCAATACCTGCACGTCTACCAACGCATTCTTACCTGGCTCCAAGGCAAAATGAGCAACATCTGAGGGATGTCAGATGTTTGTGCTAGACTTGGGCTCAATTACAATTCCAATTGGTGTACATGTAATTGTTGTCATTTTTATCACAATTGCAGTTGACATTTAAATGTAAATTGTAAAGTGTGTAATAAGAATTGAAAAAATTTGCAATTGTACATGAGCCCAAGTCTGGATTGTAGCGATCATCTCACCTTGGTGTTAGTATCCACTCACGGCACGTGACTGTTAGCTTTAATATTAGTGGGAAATTACAAACCTGGAAAGTTCATCCACTTTAGCAATGAGGTCGTCTTTCACAACATTCAGGGCATTTCTGCAAGAAAACAAACGCCATGCACAAGTTTAAAACAAACATCAGTTTAGAATGTAAATGCATTGTTTGAAAAATGGGAACGAAAACACTCTTCTTTTTTTTAAAGAAAACACAGGCAAGTAACAATTAAAGGATGAAAAATTGCAATACTTCAAGAGGTGGCAGTTGTTTTATTTCAGGTGCAATTGTACCATAAGTATCAGAATCAATTTGCTCAGAGCACCAAATACTCATCGTGGGTTTCACGCCTTTCCCATTCACGCAGCCTTCAAAGTCTGATGTTCATGGTATAAGCCGTGGGCCAACTGAGCTCATTTTAGTGGCAGAAGATCAATTTGTTTTCATAGAGGACCGTTTACGAGAAAACTGGCGACTAGCATAAATAGCGTGCGCTCCACGTATACTTTCAAACTTCAATCCACCAAATAATACTGTGCACTCTATTTCTGTGAAAATCCTCGCACGGATAACGTACTGTTCTGTTTGATTGACTGCTGAACTTTTGGCCTCTGATGATTTGATTGGTCGAGAGCTTCCGAAATCTGTCAGGATTATTGCCATTTTTTGAATAAGGGCTTATTTCAATAAGTGGTGTGATAAGGATGCAAATACTGAATGGCTATGATTCTGATGAGTTTTATTAGTAAGGACTTGATGACTAGGAATATAAAAAACAAATAATAAATGTAGTAACTGGATGGGTTAAAGGCATAATAGATTCGCAACTATAAATAGAATAAAAATATTAGTTAAAGACATTCAATACAAACTTTGAAAAAAACATGCAATGAAGGCATTGATTTAGTAATTTCTAATATTTACAGACTCAAATATCCACAAAAAATACAACAATAGTCTTTCTTGGATAATTTCTTGGGCCATTTTAAATATATACATATGAGTGTGTGTTTCCCAATGCTTACGAATTCATTTCCAACTCTTTCTCTCTCAAATCTCTCAAGCCACCATAGGCATAGCTGAAGACAGGTTTTTTTAACCCTACGCTTCCCGCCCCACCCCCCTTTTTTTTTTATTTCCCTGTGTATTGTAGTAGAAATATGCTTGCAAGAGAGATCCACGAGCAAAAAAGGTTGAAAACGCATCCGTCAAAATTTATGACGATGAAGCACATACTTTGAATCATCCCATTACATGTATTAACAGATTGAAAAAGTTTCGGATAATTAGAATTGAGATAGATAATGAATTGTTTTATGAAAGGTTGTCATCGGCTTGCCAATGACACATCTTGAGTTGTTTACGTACAAATGTTAGCAGTTTGAAATTTATCAATGAAAAAGACATTTATGCCTAATATGTAAAATACATATAGGGCCTACATAAAAACCAGAATAAAATAACAATAATGGTTATTGTATTCCTTAAACAATTGTAGGTTACCTCAAATTGGTCTAGTTGCATAGTTTTAATCTTTTTTAAATAGCATATTGTAAACATTATTGATTAGGAAGAGAAAAAAAAAACTCACTTGGTTGCAAGAAGTTCTGTATTTTCCAGAATAAGGTTCTCCACTTCTTTACTCATTCCTAATATAAAAGGTACATAGTGTTAGATTATTTTTCAGAAGACCATAATTACATTAGAATGAAATCATTTGCACACATTCAGGCAAAAGCTGTCTGGTAATCAAGCACATTTGGTAGACTGCAGGCATTGTTAGATAGATGGTGACCCATACCAACGGAACAAAAATAAAATCTAGAGAACAGTTGACAATGAAAAGTCGAAACACAAAAATGAAAACCAGAGAAATATTTTTTCATAGTAAAAAGAAAAAACATATCCTAATATCTTTTTTACTCTTGGAAACCACAATACATAGTGTAGTGTGAGATAAAATACAGGCCATCAAAAGTACACTGCAGTGGAAGCTAAGAAAAAGACCAGTTTACTGAAACAACCAATTTTACCACAAAATAACAAAACATTCACAGATCTAAACAATGCACAGAACACAAAAAAATATTGAAATTTTAAAATAGTAACTAAAATCTCTGTACAAATTTTCAAAATCAAACAGTTTTTTTTTTATATAAAACACACACACATTTATACATGTGATAATAGTGGAACTACATTTATTTTTTGTGTATCAGAGCCGATAAGATTTTTATTCACTTCATATATGTCTGAAATATTTAGTAACTTTTTATTTTTAAATTGTCATCAAATTTTTTTTTTTTTTTTTCAATGACAGCCATACATGTATACATGTAGAAACTTACCAAAGAAGTTTTCACTGGCTGTTGTGTCCAGTTTGGTTTGAGGGAAAACAAGATACAGACTAAACAGTTAATTACTACGTCCATATTCAACAACAGTAAATCATATGGTGATGCCAGCCAAGTAGTTTCAAAACCACAGTACATTGAAACCATTCTTATAAGACCATCTACTACTTGAAAATTGCTAATTACGCTAAATAGTAATGTTTTAACTATATCATTGGGCACCATTATTTTCAAACCAAATAAACACTTATCATTGACAATTCTCGTCTATTTTCTGAACAAACAGTAAATATAAGAACAAAGGAAAATTTAAAAAAAAGGTATGCCTTATTGTGACACACAAAACAACAGAGACTAGTCGGTTTCAAATGCCTCCTTCTCTAGCAATAAAGATTAATTTCTGCAAGAGGTGTAAAAGATTCAAGTTTGGGCAAACATTCCATCTATTTCTGAGTAAATGCTAACATTTTGGAAATATATTTTTAAGGATATAAATTGAAAGTGCAAAAAATAATAAGATTGAAATAAGGCCATAACTAAACTAACACAAAACAGCAGGAACTCTACAAAATAACAAATAGTTAACAAAAACATCTACAAGGATGGCATCACAAACATCAATAAAAATAGCTTATACTAGTTTACCTAAATTCATATCTGCATGTCGGATTGAAAAGAAATCAGAGCAAACATTAAAATACAGTAATAGGTTTTGAATTCTTGAATTAAATGCCCATATGAAATGACTATATTACTTGTAATTAGATAATTCACAAATCATTTAAATCAGATATATCAACAATATCCTAAGTTAGCATTTCATTAGAAGATATTGACACAAATTTTCTTTTTCTTCATTGACAGTCGTTAACAAATATGTAACTATAATATTGTTCATAAAAAATTAAATATAACAAATTGCAATTGTAAAACACAAGACTGGATATGAAAGCAAGTGGTTGAATAAAATAAAAAAATAATTAAAGAACGGAGATAACAAACTACTCATATTCACATAAGAGCGACTGATTATGATTTTACTATATATCAATGTACTGATAAGATCAAGTCCATAGACATTACTTATATGCTTTAATTTACATTTACATGTAAGCAGTAAGCAATATCACAAGCGATGTAGGGACTGGGAAGCTTTCAGATTACATACACTACAATTGGAATGTTCACACGCGGGTAACAAAGCTATGACGCCTTGGCGTTCAGGCAAATCTTCACCAAATCAGCTGAAATATCAGCCGTCATTTGAGGTGATTTTTGAATCACATTCATTAGTATACTACATGTCCTTCTCTCTGTCTATCACAAGAATTAATTGTCAGAGAAATTTTGACAATGAACACGAAAATCGCCAGTTACTGCATCGCCTCATCGCCTGAGCGATAAACGTCTCTCACATATGAATGTAGGCTTAACTGATTTATGGACTATGAGCTTTTATACAAATGTGCAAGAAATTTGCTGGCTTTCAAAAACAGTGATATATCATCATGCATGAGAATTGAAGAAGATTCATAATGATGAGAAAATTGATCAAATGCCCGAATATCAATGACAAAAATTGCATACTTATACATTTATAAGTGTAAATAGTGTTTTGAAATTATAAGTGTAAATAGTGTTTTGAAAATAATAAACAGTGTAAGTGAAAAAAATAACCTCTGTTAGCAAAAGAATGTTTACAATTAACCAATATCATGTCATGGTATGATGATTGAAAACATATGCACCAATAAGTAACTTTTAAACTTCAGAGCTTTTCAACATACCATTTGAAACACGATCGTTTTCCCCATCACTATCTGAGAAATAAAACTAACAAAGCTACTTTTCAAATCACATTACAAAACATAAACATTGAAATGATTTTCCAATAAATGGTAAAAATTTAACACTTTGAACAGCAAAAAGTACACAACTAAATGACATCAATTGTTGCATGTTTTTTGTTTGTGATTCTAAGTTATGTCCGTAGTCATCAGGAATTTTGCTAATTGGAAAGTTCATTATATCTGCTATATCGCATGGTTCTTTGATTCTCATTTCCTGTAATTCTAGCTACTCAGGAAACAATTGGAAACTTGATATATCTGATATTTTGGCCCAAAAAAGATCACCATTTTTTTAATTTAAGAAAATCAACAGTTTACGACAACTAACATGGCTAAAAATATAAACCAAACAACATAAAACTATTGAAACACCTGTAAATGGACTTTTAAATACTAACAATATTTCGAATAGGCAGTGGACACAAACATAAAAGAGAAAAAGAAAGTACATAAAAAATAGCAACAAAAAGATACAAGAAAATGTTGAATATGTGAGAATAGACAAATATTGGATAGAAAAAGCAGATACAGCCACTGAACAATTATCAATATACTGACTGCAGAGATTCGAAGAAGCAAACTCCCCGGGCAAAACCACCCGTCCTGAAACATCCAGATGCATTGATGAAGATGCAGAAAGTGAGGCAATTGAATCAAGGGTCAAATATCACCAGTAAAATGGAATATAAACGGGTAATAAATGTATCATAAAATGATCTTTAAAGTGTTTGGATTCATCATTCTTGAGAGCTAACATAATGTTTTAAAATTTCGACAATTTACACCTGTACTTTGTTGTTATGATATAGATTGTTCTGCCAAAACAAAACAGAGTGAGCTATTAGCAAGTTTTTCGAGTCTTGAACATTATGTCCGTCTTCAAGAAAAACTAACTATATTTGTATTACACCTTGACATTTCTTTCTTCATTCTCAATTGAAATATAATAGTCCTAAGAACTAACCTGTCACGTCCATGCCAACGTCAATTTCACCCAAAGCATCAGTATCATGCATGGACAGTTCATCAAATATGCTCGACTCATTGGCATTTTTCGGCCTACAAGAAATTAATTTTCAAAACTTGCACATTGTTTTCATTATTGTTGAGTTTTTACGTCGTAACTGCTGGTGAAATGCTGGTCAAAAAGATATTTTGAATTAAATTTCTAAAATTATTTAGCTAGGTACTTTCGAATAAATGAATTCCTCATCAGAGCTAAAATATTGAAAACAATAATTAGAAAGGGCCTGCTGCTGTTCAAATATCAAATTTAGCTTATACACATTGTTTATTGTTAAAATATAAAATTTACAATCAGTCTCAGTTTCTTTGAAATTTAAGAAGATTTAATAATGACCATTAAATGATTTTGTCCTCGTAAAATACAATGATAAAACTAAAAACAATGTAGCCTCCGATATTCAAAGATAATCAAACATAAATTTTGCTCACATTGGTACAAAAAACTAATTACATAACAAGAGTGTTGAAAATAACTATTCTACGTACGCTTTATCGTCCGTTGTGCTGCTGACAGGTGTGGATTTGGTCGGCCCAAAACCAGAGTCATTTATTTCTTCCATGTCAGGTGAGGAAATCATATCAGCTGTAAAAAATATCGACCATTTTCAATACTAATGTAATTATTCCAATTTCACAAAAATTATAAAATTAACGCTTTACTGAAAATCCTAATTTTGTTGACGCAAAAGTATTAGCCAAAACAAAATTTTTCATTAAAATAAAAAAAAAAGATTAACACTTATCAAATGAATATATAAAACTTAGTAAACCCCTTATGGCTTTTGTACCTAAATAGCACATTTTAGTACACTTGCTAGTTCCTACACTTAACATTTTGTACATTCACACAAGTCTTTGGGCTTATTAACAGCCGTGGTCAATTCAGGGGATGTATATTTATATGAGCTGGTACGTCATCTCAATAGTGTTCACATTTAATACCATCTATTGTGGAGGGTGGCCTTTAAATGACCATTCTTCAATCTGCAGATGTTTAAGTAGACATTACAGAGCATTGTCATGTATGTTTCACAGAATACTCACCATACCCGGGGTCCAATGTGTCATTTGCTTCCTCATTACCACTGAACTCCCTTTGTTTTTCTGACTTTTCAGAAACTATGGAATCATTTAGTTTACTATCACTAGGACAATCCCTGTCCGAAGCTACAGCGGTCTGTGCTTTAGCTAAAATGTAAAGGCATGCACATGCTAAAAATAAGACATCAATGCAATGCAAGTAAAAAAATGAAATAATTTATTTTTATCTTAAAATTTCTGAATATTAATCAAATTGCTGGTACTAAAACAATATCTGCCAGATGCAAAGTCATGACAAAAGAGCCAATACTGAATTAAAACAGAGATGAGATGATCATAAGGTCAATAATGTAATACCAAAATTCTCCATTACTGCCACATGTATATTATGCTATAGATACAGGCCTTCAGGTGAATGCACTCTCCAATTCATTCAGTTAGTTTTCCGCAAAATTTCTTAGAATAACTTGTTTTTGAAAGAATTATTTGCACTTAATCCTCTCGATAAACAGACAAATAGAAAATTATCTCAGATTTTGTGATAGCAGTAAACGTATGTCAAAGATGAATGTGACACGTCTTCTGAGATAGAATTTTATTTTCATTAGATATTCTTCAGGTCGTTAGGGGCAGATTTGTTTTCCAGCTGATGCTTTCTTAGATGGATTATTTGTGCTTAGTGTTAGGCTATTTCATGCAAAATATATTAAAGTTGAATTATATTCACATACATAAAAGCAGTGCTCTATATTTACAAAAATCAAATGACACACAGACATTATTTGAAGTGAGGAATGAGAAAAAAAAAAAAAAACGTGGCAAGCAAAGGTTATATTAATAGAAATTTTTTAACAATTAAGCGGAATATCAAAACATAATATGGTAAATTATGAATTTGTTGTCACTACAAACTATGTCTATTAAAGAACAGTTATTACACACTATAACATGCATGAGTAAATAAAGTATTGCGAGTTTCGTACCAGTTGTGCCCGTGCTCGTTTCCTTCATGTCAATGGAATCTGTGACCTGACCACTTTCTGCTGTATTTGCTTTCTTTCCCATAGAACCTATCAATCAATGAAAACACATATAGTACATATGGTACTTTAACTATATTTACTTCTTATAGTGCATTAAACTGCGCATTTACAAACAATAAGTCTCTTCTAAAAGTTATTTACAAGTAATGTTTTAAGTAGTATTTCTTATAGTATCATACTACGCATATCCAATTACCGGTAATAACATTAGAAGTCTCTTCTACAAGTTTTTTTTAACAAGTAAATGTTTCAATTTTTTGCAAAACAAACGCGTTCTAAAATACATACACTCAAATAACAAAAATCAACAAATTGGTTATACCTTTTAATTCTTGCTTCAAACTGACATTGGAGTCTGTACTTTGTCCTCCGGGTGACAGGATTTCGAAAGCATCTGGCGGTGTGGTTCCGCTTTTGATTGGTGTATTGCCTTCACTGTAGATACTGGGGTTCACAGATCTTAATGTTGGTAATTGGAACCCTCTTCTAAAAAATACAATTTTGATACACCTTTAAAAAAATTACCTATGCTCTTAAAATGAACACATTTAAGCTTATACACCAATTGACTCACTGTATATCAATCTTTGCACATTTATAACATATGACACAAAGTCGTCATGAAATAGCTAAAACCAATTAATTAGTTTTGGAGATCCGCCATTCTTATCTAGATATTTGAAACTTTAAAAAAGCTTACCCTCCCTTAGGACTTATGCCAGTATCCATGATTCTATCTGAACCAATAAAAAGTTTTGTTCTTTCCATGTGATCCATGTGTGTTTTGAACAGTTCAGTGTATCTTTCATGTAGTTTACTATATTCCTTTTTCATTTCCGTCTCTTTTTCTTCCAAGCGTAAAACTGAATAAAATCATATGTACATCACAACTACAGATTGAGAATAAGCACTGAAAACATTGACTTTTTGCTCATCTGAAATACCTTATTAGACCTTATAAGGAGAATTTACACATTTAAACAGTTATTACGTTTTCTGTAAAATGCTTATGTCAGCTTTAAAAATATTTTTACTGATTTTGAGATATTAAAAATTTTGATCGTTATAATTCAATTTGTTGTTTGAAAATATGTGAACTAATTGATTCCTTCATCAAAACTTACTGTGATCTTGTGCATTTTTAGCCTTTAGTTCGAACATCCGAACAATCGACTCCAAACTTTCAACCTTGGCATTGAGTTCCTTCCTCTCTTCATCAATACTGTCTTCAATCTCAAGAATTTTCTGTGAATGAAATGTTTAATGAACAAGTCTTATACAAGCAATTTCCACAAGGCAATCTTTAATATTAGTTTTCATTTTTATGTAAAAACTAGGTCATTATTAGTCCTAGGTAAAAAGCAGTTAAAATTCAAAAATTCATAGCCCTTATGTTAAGGAGACTTTCTGGAGATAAAAGAATTTGGAGGTAAAAAAATTCTTAAAATGTTCTTGTTTTTTATTTTCGTATAAAAGTACATTCATTTCCCTTTCTAAAAATGTATAACACTTTAAAGGTTTCGGGAATGAAATTTGGTTTATGGACCATACAAAAGATCATACAAATACAATGAAAAATTCAGTCAATGTTAATTTTGACTGTACCGAAATTGTATACATGATCTTTTGTATGGTCCATAAACCAAAATCTATTCCCGAAACCCCTAAAGTGTTATACATTTTTAAAAAGGGAAATGCTTGTACTTTTATACTAAAATAAAAAAACAAGCACATTTTAAGAATTTCTTTATCTCCAGAAAGTCTCGCTAATTAAAAATCTACTTCATCGGCTAAAAAATTGACTCATTGTCCTAATTGGTGTTAGGGTGATCACACAAGACGTATCCCGTTCTTTCGCACGTCATACGTTCTTTCCTACGCGTGAAGTTAACGTAACACAGCTGTTGTTATATTGTTTTTATATACTTGTATTGACCAATATATGGTGGAAAAAATCAATGAATAAATACGCAAACCTGTTCTGTAGATTTCCTCAGCTGTTTTTCACGTTCATACTGTGTCAAAAGTTGCTCATTATCATCTCTTAATAATTCCAGTTCAACATCATTTTCTTGTTTTTCATTGTAGGAGTGATCAAGTCCTTCCAAAATGCCAACAACTAGTGGCATAAGTTCCTTCACTACATCTTCGTCATATTTCTTTATCATACGTTCAAACTCCTTATAAATACTGCTTGCCAAATTCTGCACTCTCTCTGACATTACAAGATGTGAGTCTTCAGTCCCATACACTGTTTCTGGTTCATCCATGGTAGTTTAATTGTTTTTCACAAGTGAAAACAAACTATTAAACTTATCCATAGAACTGCCCTTAAATGGGCTTGGTTAAAGCGTTTAATAATATACAAAACTATGAAGATATGTTTATTTCCCCATTTTTGACAACACTTTACATTTCATGTCATGTGATCCACTGCGCATGCGTGAAGTATCAACACAATAACAAACCCACGTGTCAGGGTATTTAATTTAGAATACAGTAGAACTGTATTTAATGGACACTGATAAAATGACGCGCAGCGGTTATTTCACAGACATAGTTTCTATCAGCTACATAAGTATACATCTACAAATGTACTTTATCAAGGGGGTGCTTATCTAGAAACAATAGATCTAGTAAACACAACACAATCTCATTTTAGAAATCTTGTCAAATTTATTTGATCGAAATATAAATACATGTATACAGTTTATTACTATTAACCAAAGGATAAAACAAGAAAAAAAAGCTTTCCCCCATACTGTGGGCTTCCAAGTATGTTCTGATCAACTTTTATGTTTGTAATATTGAGAAATTAAACTGGGTTTTGCCAATCGGTTTTGCTACGAACCTTGCTTGTGATGGACAGAAAGAAGGATGACATTCTGGACATAAACACTATTTTTAAAATCTTTGCTTCAGTGATGGGCGATATGTCAACTCTCAGATCATCAAAATAGGCAATGTGTTGCTTCCATTTGAACAGTCCAAGCAAATGCATATGATAAAATTTTGTGTTGCGATGTCAATACATTGCAAGCATTTTCACTTACAAGTGAACATTGACATTAAATATAGCAAAATTTTTGTAACATTCAATGGTAAAAATCTAGTGATTTGAGTACATGTACATCATGACATGGATGATACAAGACAAGATACAAGATGAAATTTAAATCTATACGCGACAGACCAACTGCCAGGAACGGTCAATAAAGTGGTTAATTCAATCATCGTATTCTAGTACTCATCAATCATAAATTGGAATTTAGAACACTTGACGGCATTCTAGTTTGACTATGAGTGCTATAAAAATTGAATTAAATGACTCAAACTTCATATTTTTAATTAGAATTATTAGAATGATGATAAAATATGAAGAATACTTTCTTGTGTTGTGTGAGACTTTAGATGAGTAGTTATGCATTGTTGATGTTCATTTAATAATTCTATGATAGTGACAAAGATGCTATGTACAAACACTTATCTTATTAATGTATTTGATGGATGATAGGCCTAAAATGCCATATTTTGTATTTGAAATATAAAATAAATTGTATTTTTGTATGTAAACTGTAAAACTTGTAACGATTGTATATATAGTTATCAGGCTAATGAAATTTTGTAACACTTGGCGGCCATCTTGGAAGCCATCTTGGATATGAATGTATAGACTTTGAAAATACCGGTATTTATTTTGATAAATTGTATACATGACTATGATGACAGTAACACAATATATTGGAGTTTTGAATTTCCTCAGTATTTGCTTTAACACATTTTAATGAAAATCTTTGATGTTTATTTTATTTGCTTTATATCTATACCGATGTAGGACTATGAGACAAATAATTGTGTTCATCTGCTAACATATGTGTTAATAATAAAGAACTTTACAAAATCACGTTTTGTATGTTAATTTATACTAATTAGCTTGATGTTAAGGAGGTTAATTTGCAAATTGGTATGATATTCTGATAATACAAACCATACCAATCAAATGAGGTATCAAGTGTTCATATAGAGTGAAAATGGAGAACGCTATGCAAAATTATGATTTATCTATAATTCTTATGAATTTTCAAATGTTGCCATAGAAACGGGCTTATATCTCAGATCACCATGGAATGCTGAAAGAGCAACATTGGTTTTCATAAACTAGTGTATGCCCGTCCTTTGGATATATGTTGCAAATTGTAGTACCGCCGAGAGGAGTCTTTCATATTTTTCCTCTGATCCGCAGCAGTATAAACTTCATTTTATACCAAATACATGTGCATGTATAATGGCATTTTACCTTTTTTATGCTACTATACAATCATGACAATATATTAATATGTCCTTTCACTAAACAGGGTAATGTGAAAATATTTACCCAAGATCTTTAAAAACCATCAAATACATGTTTTATAAGAAATTTATTAATTCTACAACGGACAACAGAGCATTTGCTATACCGACATTACAAAAATTAGAGTGCACGAGATTCAATATCCATTTTATATTCTCATGGTAAATATATATATTTTTCTTCTTATCATTTACATTCTATTAATTAAATCAAATTCTCTAATCTCTTACATGCACAATATCATAACTATAATTTCAAGATATCATTAACAATTTTAGTCTAAATTGACAATACGATTATTTCATACGTAATCACATTGGCAGATCCACGATTCAAGAGAAAGAAGACCCAAGTGCATCAAAGTAGGCACGAAACCTGCGCACCACTCTCCCCAACTGCTCTGAGACCTACTGTAAAACTAGAATATTTCGTGGCTATTAAAGTTTGAGATTTTCATCAAAAATTATTTTGTGGCTATTTAATTTTGCGATTTTGGTCCATCCTAGACCTACTTTTCATAGGCTATTAATATTTGCGTTTTTGCACCTACCCACAAAATTCGTAAAATAAATCGTGCGCAAACATTTCTAGTTTTACAGTATTCAAAATGATATGTCAGTAGATCAGTCGAGACTCAGGCTCCCTATCATGCATCGGAATCTGCCACAGCATCACATGATTAGTTCTTAAACTACATTCATAGAAATATTTGAATTTGTTAGAGAGGCACATTGCTGAAGAGATACGAAACGGATTCTCCATTGTGTGTTCTTCGGATGGCCTCAGCCAACATCAAAGACACATCGATCATCTGAAAGATAAAAATGTACATATAGTAATATTGATATTGTTAACGCCAATTATCTCGAAGAAATGTTAACGATGAAAACATCATATCAATTGAAGTCAACAACATATTAAGTTTATTTTTGCAATATGTGAAGACATGTTAATTTTAATTGCTATCAAGTAATCCTCATTCTAAGAATTGTGAAAAAGATCTAATTAATACAGATTGCATTGGGCGTTTTTTTTATAAATTGCACATCTTCATATAAAATAGACAAACAGAAAATAGAAAGACAAAAACATAAGGTAAAGGTAGAGAGATGTGAGACTCGGTAAGTTTTTAAATACTTAAGTCACTTTTAAAGCAGATCAATTTTTCATCACGTAAAAATGTTTCATGTGAAGCAGCCATTATTCAATATATTGTACCTATCAGATAGTATCAGTCATTTATATATACATCAGGAATACCACTATATTTCTGATGATATTTATACTTTCAAGTTATAGTTTCCTGAAATGAACAGCACTACATATATGATGCTACATACGAAGCCAGAACAGACAACTTCTTCTGGTTTTAGTTTAGGATATTGAATCGCACATCCAAAGCGAATTTTAGTACAAAATAAATCTTAAATGTCATATATTCAATACACCAAAATATAGTTAGGGAATGATCATAAATATCAATACCGGGGGATCGTCCATTTTTGGGAGCTCGAAGAAAGTTAAATGACCCCCCATCAACATTTTAAAAAGTTGAGTGACCCCACCCCCACCCCCCAGGCTGTAAAGCAAAAGTCCTCTACATAGTAATTGCATTTCTGGACAATTGCTAAAAGAAAATATTTGAAAAAAAATATCATAGCGTAATAAAAAGTTCAGCGACCCCCCCAAAAAGAATCATAAAAGTTGGATGACCCCCCCACCCCACACCTTTTTGGACGACACCCCCGATATCATTATTTATGATCGTTCCCTTATAATCAGTTGTTTTGTTTTTTAAAAAGTAAAGCCTTTCACCTTTAACTAAAACAGGTGAACACGTGACTATATTGGCACATTACTAAAGAGGTACGACACAGATTCTCCGTTGTGCGTCCGTCTGATCGCCTCCGCCAACATCATAGATACATCAATACACTGAAATATTCAAGGAATATACAACTCAAAATAAGTAAAGTACGTCCTAAACAATCACCTCAGTGCCAGGCTTCCTACAATTCAAAACTAATTTTCCTCATCACGAGCGCCATTTGATTGTCTAAAGTTCTGTAAAACTAGAATATTTCGTGGCTATTAATTTTGCGATTTTCATCTATAAATTATTTTGTGACTATTTATGTTTTGCGATTTTGGTCCATCCTGGACCTACTTTACAGAGGCTATTAATGTCTGCTGACTATTTAAGTTTGCGTTTTTGCACCAACCCACGAAATTTGCAAATTAAATCGTGTGTTCTAGTTTTACAGTAGGTCCTAGACAATCACCTAAGTGCCAGGGTTCCTACAATTCAAAAACTAATTTTCCTATTCACGGCGCCATTTGATTGTCTACAGTAATTACAAGGTTAGTGGGAGTAGGAAATCAGACTGGTACATGTATAGTTTGTATACTATTAAAATGTAAAATAAATTCATCCAAAAATGTAATTTCGTATTATTAGTATCATTTAGTGTTATTTGAAATTGTGATAATTTGTGAAATGAATCATGGAACAACACTAACGAAAGCTTGCTCACAATTTATAGCTTTTAAGATAAAGATTGAAATACTGAATCTTCATTTGAATAATTTTAGCACAACACCCATCACCTTTTAATAGCAAACGACTGTTTGTACAAAAGCTTATTATCTACATGAAAATTACATTTGTATGCAAAATTTACCTGAATTTTATTACTATCTTTCATTTTTTGGTCTTGTGGAATGGTATTTGTAGCAACAACACATTCAAAACTTGAATTGTTTATTCGGGACACTGCTGGGCCAGAAAATATTCCATGCGTTGTAATTGCGTACACTTGCTTGGCACCTGCTTCAAGTAACCTGGATTCAAAAAAATTTACCATTTTAAAACTAATTTTTCACAGATTAATTGATATCAATGTAGAGAAATTATCTCATTATCTCTAATGAGGTCAACTGCTATATCCCACCCTAGACAATTATCTCAATGCAGAGAAAATGCAAGAAAAAAATAAACTCACAACTATTTACTCTTGATAATACAAATGAATCTGAATCGTGTAATATAAATAAAGCGTACTTCTCTGCAGCGTGCACAATAGTTCCGCATGTGTCTGCCATGTCATCGACTAAAATAGCCACTTTTGCCGTTACATCTCCTACTAAAACCATTGACGAGACTTCATTAGCTTTTTTTCTCTCTTTGTGAATCAATGCAAAGTCCACATTTAGCTTGTCAGCTATCGATGTTACCCTAAAAAATATGATAGGTTTAGTATACTGTGCAAACATTCACTGCATTTCACGGGAAAAGCATTTTTGTTCAGTATACATTGTAGTATCAATTTGAAGTTAAAGACATTCTTGATAAATCTAGAAAATAGTCTCATACCTTTTAGCCCCACCAGCATCTGGAGATACTATTATACTATTTCTCCACTCAGGAATATTTTCTTTTATCCATTTTAAAACAGCGGGTTCAGCATACAAATTATCGACTGGAATGTCAAAGAAGCCCTAAAAAAAAATTATAAGTATTGCATTTAAACGTCATGATAAAATAATATGATTCATCTTCATATGATAATAAATCAAATCAGATGTTTATGAATTTTTATTTACCATATATCAAAATTGACAGGTCAGTTGAAAACTGAACAATGCCCCAAAAATGTATTGACATGACATATAACTGTTTATTATTACTTTATAGTATTACATTATACTAGAGTTCAATTTTTAATTCAGATAAGATATTTAGATCCTTTTATTACTGACATTTGGAAAATGAATTGCAAGTTTTTCTAAATCATTAACAGCCCTTCCCCTGTAAATCTTTAACAATTATGTAGTAACTGCACTCTGTGTTATTATCAACTATTAGTAAATCACGATAAGACTTGGCGTATGGTGGCATTCTTTATGTTTCTCATTACACTGAACTCAACAATCTAATTACAATAGTTATATACAACAATATAGTACTTTACATACATAAGCCTACATACAATTTATACACAGCAAATACATGCACAAGAAAGTCACATAATAGCACAACTCCCCTTGAAATAAACTCTTCCTGTATTCTCATCACTCACATTCATCTATGAAGAACAGTCCCCAAATCGCGTTGGTTTTACTACACGTCGACCAAATGCTGTCACATAAGGCACTTCTGGTTCACATTCTTGTGTAGTCTCTTTTTGTTTGTTGCCCTCAGTGCCTATCTCATTTTCTATAACATCCTCACTATTCTGATGCTGTTCATCTCTTTCATTACGTTCATAAGAGTTTGGACCATCAATTGCTTTTTGTACAACCGTAGCTGGTTTCCATTCACTGTTGACCTGCACTCTAATTTGTTCTCCATCTTGTAATTCTGTAGACTACCGGCTCCACGTTGTACTGTTCTGTCCTCCTCTCTTTTTTTTGCGCTGCGCTTTCACAGTCTTCTGATTAACCAATCTCGGTCTGAGACTCTCTCGGTTACGGGTAGAACTGATCTAAGTTCTCTACTCATTAACTGTGGATTTTAACGGTGATTCACCATTCAATTGATTGTTTTTAATTTCCAAAAACGCTAGCCACGGATCTTTAAGACTTTTTCATTCTGTTCTTCGCTATTTGCACATATGCCTCTGCCAATCCATTTGCCTTGTGAATAATATGGACTTGACATGATATGTTGAAAAACCATATCTGCTTGCAAACTCTTTGAATTCATATGATATGTGTGGGGACCCACCATCACTTCACTTACCACCTCGGGAATTCCATGAGTAGACATCATTTTTGCTCAACTTCTCCCACAACAGTTGTAAGATTTTGTATC
>CM032664.1:90439-147147 GCA_019095985.1 Streblospio benedicti
CAATTGCCACAGAACTGGGGTGCTGCACTCTCAAACAGCCCAACCCCCTGTTTGAGAAAATTTCAATTTAATGGCCCTGGGCGCTTGGTTGCTCGTATACGGTACATTTATAGGGTAAGGATTAGCCACTCGTTCGCTAGTATTGACTAGTAAAAACTTGTGGAGGATGAGTAGAATATTTTACCAACTCGTCCTTTTGACAAGTAGCAATTCTGGTCAATTTGGCATACAAATATAAAGCTTTGTGCAAGGAGTACTTTTTTTTTGCAGGACGGGTAGATAATTGAGGGTTACTTATCCGGCTGACAAGTAGAACTTTCCCACCTAATCCTGACCCTGCATTTACGTTTGTGAAGAATCTCTGACCTGAATCTGTGAGGCGTGCAGGTCCATGGTGATGATGTGGTCGGCACCAGCCACAGACAGCATGTTGGCCACCAACTTGGCGGAGATCGGGGCGCGGCTCTGTACACAGAAAAAGTAGAAAGCTTGAGGACAACAGCTTGATAAAAACTCGAACAGCTCACTAGAATTGTATATCTATTGAAGGATTTACACTTGTAATTATGCAGAATAAATTTGAGTGAGCATATTTTAAAATTATTATGAACAAGTGTATATATATTTTTCCCAAGTTTGTTTCTGAATTCAATTCTACTCACAGTTATGCCAAGCAAGCTCCTATCACTGTATCGACATAGCATTTAATAGGTGGGATTTGAACCCACGACCTCCGGGTTGAGATGATAACTGACCAAGTATATATGTAGGCCGGGGGTTACAGAGACAATGGTTTCAGCATTGTGGGGGTATATACAATATTTACAATCCAAACACTATTTTAGTGATGTATAAATAGAATTAATTATAAAAAACATTTTTATATCAATAAGATTAGTGTTTGTAAAGTAAATCTTGTATATACCACCTCCCCCGCCTTACTCACGATGCTGGAGCTCATGTAAATAACAGCCAACATTGCCAGTTGAGGTGCTTGAAGCATACAAAAATATTAGTTTAAAAACATTTATAACCTTATCCTTCTTGTCTTGCCGAGCATAGGGAAAGCATGGAATGACAGCTGTGACGCGGCAGGCAGATGCAATTTTACAAGCATTTATCATGATTAGTAGTTCCATTAAGCCATCATTTATTTCACCACAGCCACTCTGCACTATGTACACATCCTCACCTCGGACAGATTCTCCTATTTCGACACTGAAATAAGAAAAATGAAAATTCTTTTTCACGGAGGTCTATTTTATAGTCTATAAATTGCCCCAAGGTGAGTGAACACACATGCCATGTTAACCACAAATACGCGACTCAGTTATAGGTTAAGCCCTATACGATTAATTTATGCCATATGTATTTGGTTAATGCCATGACATGCCATGTGACATGCACATGCTATGATAATGATTTGACAAACTAGTCAGTGATAAATTTTTGACATTGTTCATGTGTCACCCCTTACCAGGTTTCTTGATTACTAAATTTCTTTGTTACAACTTTTCCTAACTCTATTCCTAGTCGATCTGCTATTTTTTGTGCTAAGTCAGGATGAGATGTCCCACTAAAAACTTTAATATTTGGCATTTTTGCTGTTTTGAGTGAAAAAAGTATGTAGAAAAAGGATGAGTTTAGTTTGATACAGCACTGTCCAGAACACCTGTCATTCTCAAAAGCAACAGGTGCTTACGTCAAATATTCTGAGTATCAACGTAAAGGGAACGCATTATTTTATTTTCGACGTAAACATCAGGAAAACCGGATTTTGTTTGCTTAGGCCTAGAAAAAATGATCCTGTGGTTCCGGTAACCCTAGCTAACCCATTTTAACCCCCAAACCTAATCTTTTTATTGAGTTTTTTTCATAAAAACTTCGAACCTATGGATTCAGACATAAAATAATATACTAATTTTAGCGATCCAATAAAAAAAATCATATGTAATTCATCATTTTTGTTTAATTTTACCATCATGTTGTGTGTGCAGTCACTATTGTTTTCTATGTGGAGTAAAAAAAAGAAGTGGAACCTACCTAACCTAATTTCTGCGGTAAAAAAATATGAAGAAAAAAATAAAATTACCTACCTTACTGACCTATTTTTCAAAATCATGTTACTAGAACCAAACAATCATTTTTTCTATGCCTTATTTGTTAGTTTGTTGTAATTTGTTTTTAACCTCTACTGAAACGTTTTAGTATGACTCAAGTCACAAAAAGGAGAGAGATATAATCTAATATGAATATTTAAGCATTTGCTTAAGAGCTAAACCGGCAATACTTGACACTTACTTGGTACTTGGTTGATTATCCCTTCAGTCCGTTTGGCAGGGATCTCAATGTCTCTTTAAAGGAATTTAGCTTGGGTGCAGATACATTTGCTTCTGTCAACTTATTCCATGGGCCTATGACTATGTTCTTGCAAAATTACTTTGCTACATCAGTTCTAATATGCTGCTTCGGGATTTTCTTAGAGCGTCCCCTTAGTGTAGTAGTTGACATAACAAATAACTTATCTGAGTTTGTTCTATATAGATTGTTCGTGTATTTATAACAGTATAAGTATCAACTAAATCAGTTCTGTCTCTTCTCTTTTTCAGAGAATCCAACTCAGCTAACTCATTACTTAAACTTAAACATCTATCTTGAACTTTCTGAAGTTAACTTATATCTTTAGTTAACCAGGGACTCCATGCAGTGGAGGCATACTCTAGTAGGGGTCTTATTAGGGTAGTGTACAAAATATTTAACCATTAAAACACCTTTTATAATTAAACATTGTAATTCTTTGGTTAGCTTTGCTTGCTATGTAACTTACATGTTAACTTGGTTTCAAATCGATAGAGATAAGAACCTCTTTTTGGACATCTACCTCTTCTAAATAAGTACCATTTAGATAACAAAAATATTGAATAGCTATAGCTGAGTGAAACCTTACAACTACACATTTCTTTGCATTAAACCTAAGCAGCCACTGTTTAGATCAGAGCGACAGAGCATTGAGGTCATTTTGAAGTGAAACACAGTCAGACTTTAATATCTCTAATAGGACCATACAGTTTGGTATCATCAGCAAACATCTGCAAGAACAGCACGGGATCAAGGATTGAACGTTAACCCTGGGGGACACCACTAATGACTGGTTTTCAATCAGACTTCCCATTTCTGAGTATCACTCTTTATCTTCTGTATGTAAGAAAGGACTCAATCCACTGGAGCACCTTTCCTTTGATACCCAAAGCGTGAAGCTTGTACAGCAGTCTCTTGTGTGGTACCGAGTCAAAGGCCTTACTAAAGTCTACAGTGGAACCTGTCCATGTGGACACCTCCGTATAGTGGACACCTGCCTTATGTGGACACTTTTCACTTCTCCCGTTTCAGTTTTCCTATGTAGCATATATAAAGTGAACCTATGTATAGTGGACACCTGTCTTATGTGGACAGTGGACACTATTTCTACAAATACCTCTGTATAGTGGACAGTTATAAAAATTCCCATTGTTTAGTGAAATATTCACTGGGGGAAAAAACATAAATTAAAGACTTGTGACCTTAAGCAGCAGGAAATTATGTTTGCTTACCAGTTAAGGCAAGTTCATTAATGTCTAATGTTTGCAGAGAGTTTAATACATGCATTACTAGGCCAATTGCATGGTCATTAACCTTTGTTGGGGTGAAAGTAATTAAAATGTGACATGGGCAGAAAATTGTGCAAAATCTTAACTAGATCAGCAAGAACACTGCAACGTTGACTTATGGGCAATTAAGATACATTGTATATACTGAAATAATGTATAAAGAAATTTATGAATTTGAGGAGAAAACATCAGAATGAATCAGAATCAATATATCCAGCAAAAAAGATTTTGTGTTGTGCTAACTGAATAACAAGATGATAATCAATATCTGTTTCAAATCCAGATCAAAAAGTGCACTGCGTCGCTAGAACGACGTTGACTTATGGGGCAATTAAGATACATTGTATATACTGAAATAATGTATACTTTTACAATCAAGAAATTTATGAATTTGAGGAGAAAAACATCAGAATGAATCAGAATCAATACATCCAGCAAAAAAGATATTTGTGTTGCCAAGTTAGTACTGAATAACAAGATGATAATCAATATCTGTTTCAAATCAATAATCAATTTTGCTGTTGCTCGGAATTTGATTTCCACTAGGTTTGTGATGCATTGAATATTATTAAAAATGTCAATATTTCTTCTGCCCAAAATCGAATCCAAACCTCATAGTTGTGTAAAGTTTGAACAAATCGGTTCATCGGTACGCCCGCTAGCTTGTCCACAGACATACATACATAGTTACATAGTTAGTTACATAGTTACATAGTTACAAACGAACCAAACACAATGCTTGCTTCAGCAGCTGAGCTGAAGCGACGCAATTAAGAAATTACAACTCATGTGGCTTAGTAGCATTGCTTTTTTCAGTGCTAAATGCACACATTCTTCTCACCAACCCATCTGTATATAAATACGATGATGGGGAGTAACTGATGAATAATTTGTATTATGTCCACAAGTAAAATTACAATATTAAACATTAATTTTATTTTGTTAATATTCTCACACCTGTATCACTTACTTAAGTTATCATTATATACAAAAAGGTAAATTTCTTTAATAGGCTGTAAAATAAACATTATCCTCAGACAAACCGTCCACTTGTCTTATGTGGACAACCTGTCTTATGTGGACACTTTTCACTTCTCCTGAAGGTGTCTTTAAAGACTTGAGTTCCTCTACATATGTCGCAGGGAGTTATAGTAAGTTTGAACAGTTCAGTTGTATAATTACTGGTCACCTTAAGCATACCACCTGAAAATGGAGGTTCCTCAGTCATGACACTTGCCGAAAAAAGAATTCAACAACTCAGCCTTCTTTGCGTCTTTTGTAATTTTCACCCCTTCGTGCTCAAGAGTGTCAACTGATGACGAGGACCTAGTGAAGTGCCTTGCATAGTTGTAAAAGACTTTGGGATCATCTTTGATCCTACCAACCAAAGAATCTTTAGTATAAATGATACATGATGATAATGTGGGGAAGGTCAGAAATGCCAGAAATAAGCTATATTATTAATAGTGTTTGAGAAGATGTGATTATTTTAGTGTGAACAAGCAAAGAATTTATCATTGGAACTGTCTTCCCCATGCCATATGGGAAATTATCCTTTTAGAATAAACACCACGCCAGTTAACCAATGTCGGCTCAGTTTTATTAATCAAAAACCAAAACCGAATGCGAGTCAAGTCGTAACCCTTTCACCTCCTGTGGGAGGCATTGGCTTATTAAGAGGTGCAGTATACTTTTTAGTATAAATGATACATGATGATAATGTGGGGAAGGTCTGCTGACACAAGTTGTGGGGAAACCAGGTCTTCAAACTTTTTGCTCCAGTTATCATTCATCATCCTGGTCCTTGCCAGTTTACATCCTTACTGATCCAGGGTTGCAGTCATTTCCAGGTCTTCTTTTGCAGGGCTTTAAATTTACGCCTACATTTGCACTTGGCTCCATTTATGTGGTATGACATGTATAGGAGACATAACATTCATGAATGCATGTCCTTTAACCCACAGCAGATGCAGAGGGAACAAACGGAAAGATGAAAATGGGGACGTTTCCCCTTTTACATTGGGCCACTTCATAGTAGCGACGAATAGCATTATCAAACGAAGTTTCCCGTGTTAACGAGCACATCCGGAAGCCATATTTCTATCGAATATTTTTGTGAAGTTTATCAAAAAATCTTCCCAACTGTATTCAATGGACACACATTGAATAACCCATAAACATAATTACCTATCATTGGTGTTATTTCATCATCAAACCAACATGGCAAATATTGCTGACGCTAGAATTCAACGCGAGTTCAAGGAAGTTGTCAAAAGTGAAGAGGTGGGTCACAACTCATGAACTCTAAATAACCAAATCATTCATGCTCACAGAATTTCACAGATCCTTTCCTGAACGCTGGCGTCTAGCCACTATTCTCAGATCTCCTTCGTCTTCTTCGGGATTTAGTTCCTTTCTCGGTTTGGTGTCGGTGCGTTATGTTGGCTTTACAGTTGTAGATTTCCTGGTGTTTAGACCAGTCTTTTTTCGAAAGTTAATTTATTTTTAGAGTTCACCACATCCTCTGGTTGATTGTTCCATATGCAGACTAATCCTCTGTCTGACATAAATGCAGTTTCCATCATTGAAATTATTGAAGTGAATACACTAATCCAATCCCTTATATATTCAGATGTAAGCCAATGCTGTAATAGGTATTTATAGAGCAAGTGCTCAAGTTAAGGGCACAACCTTCATAGGGCTTTATTTACAACCTTTACATTCACTAAACAAATGTTATTCTTCTGTTTGTATTTACGGCCAACGTATTGATTTAGCGTCAAACGTGTGCGTTTCCTTATCGATATACGTAATACATAGCCCTGCCGGGGAAGTGCCCATAACTTGAGCACTGCCCACACCTTGAGCATTTGCTCTACCACTATATCAACAGATGAAGGTGTACAAACTTATGACCCCAACTTTGTGAGACCAGAATGATACCATCATTCCAAGCAACCAGCTACTAAAAGGTTACAAGATTGATGAACAATTGTCTCTTTAATGTTCAGCGTCTATGTTAAGTAAGTTTGTAAGACCACACCACTACCTTCGGACAGTCGGGTACTGCCATTTAGGCAATGGCCAACAATACCACCCCTGTCTGACCTCTCGGATTATCGTGAACAGCCCCGAAGTTTAGCTTTATACTTCGTCAATAATCAGTGGAACTGACTTAAGCCCAGAGGTTGTGGGTACTATATGATACCACTTAAAGGTTAATTCTTGCACGGTCATGATGAGTTTCATGTATGGGACGATTAAATGAGTAACCTGTAATCAAGACATCAAGAATATCATTATTAATTCAATGCAGGCACAGGTGCATGGTAGTACAATGAAGGAATCAACTGTATTAGTCACCATTTTCTACGAGTTCTTGTATTTGCGCAAGTCTTCCAAGTCAAATGTGCCACTCCTTTCCAAAAATGAATTACTTATGATTTGATTTTGGCTGCATACTTACTAAATCCTCTGACTACAACGTTTTTTGGTTCATCAAGGAAAAGTCAAGTTCAATTCCCTGTCCATTGCCAGTCTGGTCTGGTGATGGGTGTTAAGGAAACTCATCCTGTAACAGTTGTTCACTTCTCTGTGGTACCTAAACTTTAAATAGGTACAGGTCAGGCATGTGAACGCTTATGTTGATTGATAAGCATGTCTGCGCTACGGTTGCGATGAACTATATGCTCCCCAGGGAATTCAGAAAGGTATAGGGTAAAATGGATGCCAATGACTTGGTGTGAATGTAGTGTAGTCTTATCTGCATAGTGGGGAAGAAGACCATAAACAAGACATTAACATTTATTTATATTTGCTGTCTTGAGCCTTAATAGAAAGTCAATTTAATGATCCTGTTAAAAACACATCCATGCATTTTTGCAGGTTGCCAAGTGCCATATTAAAGTTGAATTGAAAGATGACAGCAGCTTTAGAGAGTTAAAAGGAGAAATTGCGGGACCACCTGACACACCTTATGAAGGAGGAAACTTTGTACTTGACATCAAGATTCCAGAAACATACCCATTTAACCCACCAAAGGTACTCAAAATTTAGATATTTTTTTATATTTAACCTTTTCATTTTAGTATGAATAATGTAAGAATAACATTTTAAAGTTGAGAAGCGGTTCTTTCAAAATGATGCCTGGAATTCTGTTGATGCGAATTTGAACACGCGTGACATGTATTTTGTTAAAATATAGTAAATATATTTGTAAAGTTCTATTATTGATCATATACATTTTAGGTACAATTCGTCACTAAGATTTGGCATCCAAACATCAGTTCTGTTACGGGAGCGATTTGTTTAGACATATTGAAAGATCAGTGGTAAGAGGTAGTTTATTTTATAGATAGGGATTAATAACTGGAAAACTAAGGTTTGTCTATAGGTCACTAGCCTTTACTTTCACGTGATTTACCAAATGTAAAAGTAGTCATTTTTTAAATTGATTTTTAAAGGGCAATTTGCTAGTGAGGTAAAGATGTTTTGCTTTCACCGGACTTTGGGCTACGTATAGTAGACTAATAAATCAATCAACCAGTGTGATTTACTTTATTTTTTATTAATCCAGTTTTTATATAATTAGGTTAATTAGTAAGCTGTTCAGATATGCAAATAGACACCATTACGTCACTTTTGAACTGTGACCTCTACAGCCCATACATTAAAAATGCGCGCATGCGCAGACTAAACATTACATATCAACCGGCTTTCCCCGTCTTGCTGTCTGTCAAAATCACAAACATGACACCGATCTAAACATCTCAACTTAAAACCAGCTAATATCACGATTAATATCAAAGCTAGAAATAAATGGGATACACCACTGAAATCCTTGTTGAAATTCCCTTTTGATCCGTGTAATGGATATGGCAGTTTGAACAAATAGTAGCATTTATTTAGCAATCAATCTTAGTCGAACTTGCGGTTTGATTCTAAACTTTAGACTAAAGAACGTATCGTGTGTTACTTCACACTAATAAACCCAGCGAGTTTGGAAAAATGGATCTCTGATGTGATAACATATGTTATGCATGACACGAGGTACAATATTCCTAATAAATTACTAAATAATTCATAGTTCAAACCACGCCCCTTTTACGTCAAGCCAATCAGCGAATTAACAAATCCTATTTTGGTCTCACAAGCTTTGTCTCCTCCCCGTAGTAAACAGTGAGAAATTGGCATGTTTTTGACACCAGATTCTTGAATGAAAATGTGCTAAGATTCTAATTTTTCAGTTGGGATGCACTACCTTTCCTCTTTTCTACATCCCTATCAATTTATTGATTTAGAAGAGTTATGACGTTGACAACGCCGTTTGTAGTAAAAACACTACCGCACACTGTCACTGGCATTTTGACAGTTTTACGTCTGAGACAAAATGTAGTTTTTAGTCCATTTACAGAATCGTTTGATGTTCTTATTTTCAACATCTCGTTATAGGAATATGGATTTTTATGTCTAGATTATCTTCAAACATGTAGCTTAGCTAGTGCTGCCCTCGATTCAATTTCGGTACACTTTATAAAGACAATTTCTAAAAGTTCTCATACTGTTCAATAATATGACTGCTGTGAGTCATCATAAAGGGTGACCCCAAAATGAACATAAAAAATGCTTACTTGAGTGAAAGACTCTATAAAAATCAGCCAAATATGTGTGTCGTATCCATTAAAATTTCTTCGTCTTCAAACCATTGTCAAACACTGGACATTTGATCATCCTTAAAAATAAAGTTCATAATTGATCCGACGTGAATTCTTGGTGGGTTGTTATTGTAACGATGAAATCCATTGGATTTATCACTATTTGGCGATGCCATTTTGCAAGAACCTATAGCCTTATCACAGCAATAATTTGTAACACCGACAGCATGATGAATTAAAGTACAATTGAAAACTAAAATGCCCCAGCAAATTTTATTATCAATGATTTCGAAAATACTATGTTGTAAACAGAGGTCCGTTAAAACTAAGAAGGTCCGCATTAATTTTGATTCAACACTCTTGGGTAGAAAGTCGGCAATAATATGTTAGTATTTACTACATGAACATTTGTGAGACCCACATCAAATTCCTAATAAATTACTAAATATGAATAGCACATATTTTCAACAATCACGAACAAACAACTCGTCCATCTTTCTGTCTATCTTCCAGCACATGGGCTGCTACATTCAACAACACTGTTTGTATTGCAGTACGTTCTAGTGACTTCATGCACATTTCATTCAAGAGAGACTTGTAACCGGACATACATTATACAAATATCATGTTAAAGTTTGCTTACTTTCATCATTTTTCTGTAAAAACGTCTTCACAAATGGGATTGTTGCAAGCTCAGTACAGCCGGTTTGACAGGCCGAGGTGAAAAAATAACAAGCTGCCGAATGTAACATTTTGAACTTAAAACCTCCACCAAGAGTAGACAAATACATCTCTGACATGATGATCTATGTTGTGTGTGAACCGAGGTCCAATATTCATAGTAAATTACTAAATAATGGAGAACACATATTTTCAACAACTTACCATGCTTGTTGCTAAATCATCACATTTCTAAGAATAACATCTGCCTTGACCCTGTTTATGAAAACAACCTGACAAGTCTTGCACGTGGTCAGTCCAAATTCGCTCGTAGTAACAAGATTATATGTTATTTCACTTTGAAAGCTGCAGGACTGTATCTTAGTGTCAACCTCATTGTACATGTATGTATGTATTGTAAAACACATAAACATCCTCGGAAATGTTTGAAATACGCATTCTTGATGCTGGCAACATACACATGCTTTCAATCCAAGTAATAATAAACAGATGGGCGGAGCTTGTGACTTCATGGTGTATTTGCATGGTTTAATTAAGACGTTAATTATAAAAGATCCAGTAATTATCAAATTACTAGATTAAAGGATGCCAGAGCATTGTATCAGTGGAGTAATTTTACAAAATTTCAAGACATTTGGTCGAGCCGTTTGAAAGTTATAGCAACAGACGTGTCAGTTGTAACATAAGACAATTTGGCTGGCCGCTCACGCATCGCTGTCACAGTAACGTATGGAACCCTATTATTCAAAGATGGCGGTGTTTGTAGTCATTTTTCAACATAAATGGTCTGGATATTTTAACATATCAGGTCGTATTTTTAAGAGTGATAAAGAATGAGAAATATCTTCCCAACAATACTCAATTTATTTGGATATGCAATTCACTGAAACAAATTAGTTATGAGCCGGGATTCCCTTCTTGTACACGATTTCACTAGCTAATGGCCCTTTAACCATGCTCTGTCTCACCTTTTAAATATGACCTATAATTAACTGTAACGATTGGCTCTGTTTTTAAATTTCAAGTCAACATGTATGATGTGTCCATGGTTTTAACTTTTGTGCCGCACGAACGGAATTAAACACAAATACTATGATATTACAGGGCGGCAGCCATGACATTGCGTACTGTTCTGCTGTCACTGCAAGCTCTGATGGCGGCAGCTGAACCAGATGATCCACAGGATGCGGTTGTAGCTAAGCAATATAAAGAAAATCCGGAAATTTTCCGCAAGACAGCAAAGCATTGGACCAACATTTATGCTGGATGTATGTATATATTGATCATGTATATGAGATACCACTTTATTCTAGCGAAATGATAGTGCTATTAAATGACAAAACATCAAACCAGTTGGTTGCCTAACCTGCCAAACAAACAAGGACCACATTGGAAATAAGCATTACATATATATGTATGCTTTCATGTGCTATCCTAGGAACATTAGTTCCTGAAGAATATCAATCAATCAATCAACCAATTGATATAGCTGAGCATACCAGTTTCTTATATTTTTTATCAGAAATGTGTATTAAGTCATGGTTCAATAACTTAATAATGAGTGAGTAAAAAATCGATTTTAAATTTATTGAACCCAACATTTTACCTAACAAAGTTTTGCATTTGCAATATACCCCTGAAAACAAATTAAAAATTCAACCAAACCTTTTTTAACTCCTCAAGATTTCGGAATGTGAAGGCAAAGTCTTAACCATTTGAAAATCTAACCTTTGAAGTATTTGATAAGGCACCAGTGTATAGTACCCCAATTTATAACATTTTCAGGTGTGTTTTTTTTTCAAGATGGACATAATGATTTGTCCATGGTTTTTTTTACCTTCAAGATAAGATAGATGTCACTGAATGAGAAAAATGTCGATGGACTAACTTATTTTGCCTTAACAAAAAAACAGATTTGCACAGAAACCTTCTATATGTCACCCTAGAGCTAAAAAATTCAACCAAAAGGCTAACCTTGGGGTATCCACCACATTTATCCAAAATAGGCGATTTATTATGAAAATTTTCCGCAAGACATGATGAGTTATTTTCAATTTTATGTTTTCATGTTTGTATGAATGTAAGTTTTGGTCTTTCCAATATGTACCTCATTTTTTTCTCAAGCTAAATGCTAGTGCTATTTTGCTCAAACTTAAACCATGTATGGTTGCCTAACATGAAACGCTAATATAATTAGTTATTCACTTTGGGCACATTGTCAAAGAAAATTGTTATTCACTGCTATTCATTTTATATATTTTTATTTATATTCACTAATGTATAAGGCATAAAAATACATACTAATAACCAATTGAATATAGATGATCAAAGGACGCTTGATTTTTCAGAATGCAATGTCACTAAGTTTATAAAAGTCAAAGAAAATAACTGGTTCACATTGAGAAGTACGACCACAGGTCCAGTCATTTATATATGGGTTACACAAATTTTGCAATGGTTGCTGAAGTGTAAATCATTTCAGTTGCATATGAATCATTTTATATTTGCAATTGATTTGCAAGCCTACCCAATGAAGGCAAAGATCAGCTGGTGCAACAGGTTTGATGTTGTTTTTATATACTGCTCCACCTTGTTCAGGGTTATTTACATCATAAAGCTGTTTTTTATAAACATTTGTTTGTTAGGAAATGTCAGACAGTGCCCATAGATATTTTTAAATTTTTAGTTTAGCACCTTGATTTGAAGGAAATAGGTCAAATCATTATGAAACCATTGGACTATGTCCCTACCCCTAAAATAAATTGATTTACTATAATTTTTGAAAGTGTCATTGACATTTTTAAGATTTTTTATAATAGCTTGGTTAATAGTTTGATTTTAATTTTGGGTTCCCAAAGGTTGAAAAAATTTTTTAGCTCTATTACAAAGATAAAAGGTTTTTTGCAAAAATTTTCTTTGGCAAAATGTCACTTCCATTTTTATTTTTTTGTTTTGTGGCAGCCATCTTGGATTTGAAGGTCAGAATGAGGTCAAATATTATGAAAGCACAAAAATGTTCCTTACCCCTGAAAATTTAAAATTGAGGTACTATACATGCTTTTTGGTCAAATACACAAAAATTTTTGATAAATTGCCGGCCAAATGAATTTTCGATGTGGAATGAGACCTTCATCACCGTCCATTTATTTTAAGATTTTTCTGAGATTCAGGGGGACTCGATAGAAGGTTGTCTGTCCAGTAAATTGTTTGTTAGGTAAAATGTCCTATCATCTTTTTTTTACTTTTCTATGTCAGCTTGAGTTTAATGTATCCTTGATTTGAATATGGGATACTGCAAACCTTTTCATGTGTTGCTGAGTTCTTTTATAATTAATTCCCCCAAAATATGTTTTTTTTTTTTACTTGAGCCCCTGCAGAGAACTTCATGTGAACAGTCCTTAAACAGTTACAAGATATGGGATGTTGAAGGTTTGTATATAATGCTATTCTTGTTCATAGATCATTGTATCTTTTAGGTAGTGTAATTATGACATTTGTTAAGATGGAAGTCATCTGACAGTGCCCTCTAGACATGGCGCAGGTTTTTTAAGTCTCCACACCTTGAGCAAGGGGCTGGAAACTCTTTGATTCCCCTATGGTATAAAGTTGAACAGTTTTTTCAACCTTCAAACTGTATATAACGCTAAGAATTCTTCTGGTATGATTTTGTCTTTTGTTATACAAAATTTGATTTATAAGGTTTGAAGGCTGAACATATTTATTTTTTTTAAAACCTGACATTCTTTCTGATTTTATTCCTAGAACACAAAAAGCTGGTTTAGACATGTAGTTTGATTTCAAAAGCAGTCTTTTGAAAATTCACTTAAATTTTTAATTCATTGTTTATTAGAATGAATATTAATAGAATGTGCACGAAGATATGAGACTATGTCTTTATCTAACTCTTCTGTTACGACTTGTCCATTTGTAAAAAGATTCATTGATTCTTTTATTACAGTTGGATGGTGAGACTCAAAATTTATTGATTTTTAAAAACTTACTATATTGTGGTTTTTAAAGAGCCATTGTCTTTAATGTCCATCGGGTGTCAAGAGAATCTTGTTCTGTCACCATAGTGGCAGCACGTAAAACTATGCTGAAGTCAGTCTACTTTGTTGAGATGATGGTTGAGGGGCCCACAGGTGGTTTTAATCTTCGGACCAGGTCTCCACATAGGTTGTCCACCACATTGGTTTGACTGGTATGACAAATTTCAGTCTGTTCAACCGATCGACTGAGGAGAACTTGAACAGAGATGAAGGACATCAAATTTGTCTGTCCAGTAGGTTTGAACTTGTGAGACCTTTAGCACTAAAAAATCGCACATGGTCCTTGAACTCATGAAATACTGACTGACTTCAACTTCTGTCACGTGCTGCCACCTGGTGACAGAAAAGTCTCAGACGATGGACATTGAAAATGTCCGAAAATATTAAGACAATATAGTAAGTTTTTTAAGGATTTATCACAAAATTAGTGTGACTTGTTCATTTATTTTAAGTTGTGCGTTTTACTGTCTATGTAATATCATGCTTTCTATTGCAGCATAAAGGACGCATTGCGTTATCGACTCACAACTGGGACGTGGAAAGAGCCATGGAACACATATTGACATAATCCTCGTGTTTTTGACTGGATATATTAACTATCTTGTGATCATTTTTATTTAGTTTTAATTGCTCATGTTATGGAAATGTTAGCAAGTTCCATGATTCCATCTACTTCAGTATGTCAGTTTCAACAAACACCTATTGACCAGAGAAGACGAGAACATGTATTCTACATGCTGTGCACCATACCAATGTTAGTCCTCTATTTGGTTGACTGTGATTGTTCTTGTTTGTGGCAGTGTTAAATGTTTCTGTTTTCAACACTGCAAATGGTTTTATTATATTGTGAGTCCGGTGTTTGAGCCTAAGTACAATGTACCTGTACTGTAGGTTTGCTCCCACAGATGTAGAATTCGTGGCTGCGATTTTTGTTTTCTCATTGCCCTACATCATTATGATCATTGCAAGAAAAAAAAAGATATGCTTACCAGTGTACAAGTGGACGTAGGTGATCATGTCTCATTGTAACGTTTGAAATTTAATATTTGGCAAATATTTCAATATGAGTTTCATATTCACTAATGCTAATGTATAGTTTATATTTTTTACAATAATATTGTGTGACTTGTGTGTTTGATTAGTTTTTTTTTATAAATTTCATTATTGCTGTAGCATATATAATGGGACTCTTAATGGAGGATTTATGAAATTGATGTTTGCAAATATTCAAGCGTAATATTTGTTCAAAAGATGTCAGTACTAATTATTTCTTAAATTTTTGCAGTGTTGCATTGAATTACAATTCCCGAAAATTTCTGTGTTTTTGAAAAGATCTGTCTACTGATTATATATGATAAGAGTTGACATCATCTGCCTCAGTCTAAAATTTGCTGCTTGTTGATTTGAAATAGGAATGATTGTATGATTTTCATGATTCCTTATTAATTTTGCACTTATATGTAATACAATTAATTATGTGCAGTGTGTGTGGGCGCGATAGATAGCAAGTCTTCCTTCTATGAGTTACATGTTTATTTTTGTGTGCATTAAGAATTTTGTTTCCCTATCAAAATTCAAATATCTACAGCTGAATTTTAGTTGAAACATTTCAAACTTCCAACTTGCATAAGGTTTCTATTTAAAATGGTAATTTTCATTCATCTCTGTAACATTTTGCATGCTAATGGTGACTTCTCACCATTATTGCAGCCTCTGCTTAGTCATGCTGTGGTCTATGGTTTCAAGAACTGGTCAAAAATGTTGACATCATTAACTACCGGTACATAATTTGTAAATTTATCCCAATGTTGAGACTTTATGTACAGAAAATCAAGTGTTCCCACTTTTATCATTAATTTGCCAGTGCATCATTTTACATATCTGTTGTGTGTACGTAAATGTCTGGTATACATGCATGATAGAAACATTGCTTCCTAACTTATTAAAGTTGATTTATTTTGCTATTTTCCCATAACCAGCAATCTACACGTGTCAACTAGTGACCTTTGAGAAAGACAAAACAGTGGTAGGTCTGTATGCAAAGGTTTGAAATGTACTGTATCTTTCTATTATGTGTGCTGCCCAGGCACTTTGAGGATTTAATCCCTGTTTTAAAAGGTGATAAATATGCCTTAGGTCTTTTGGCTTTGGTATGTGCACCTCCGATTAAAAGTCAAAATGTTGAAAGATAAAGTAGCAAGTGTACATTAAAGTGAAGAGTATCCAAATTGTCCCTGCAAAGGTAAAAATGTGTGGTAGAATGATGTGGTATCAAAATTGTTGGAAGTCTTTTGGAAAAGGTGTAAAATCTTATTCCACTTTCTTGTAAAGAAGAAATTAAAAGAGTGATCATCTAACGACCAGGAAAAAGTGTTCTAAACATGCTCTGATCCATCACAAACCAATCTACTATTTTATTTATACTTTGGAAATATAAACGCTATGGCTCTGATATTTTGTTGGTGCCTCAAATAAAAGTATAGTAACTCCATACATCGGATAAAGAATGCATGTTTTAATAATTATTACCTGGTGCATGGCGTGGTAGATCACATTTAAATTGAGTAGAGTAATTTATTTGTGTGTTTGTACTTTGGAGTACTAGTCTGTTTTTTATTGTATATTGTACATCGGCGGGACCTTTGTTGCACAGTAATGTAATTATTTTGGTTTGTGTATGATCATCCTGCTTTGTCTGAAGTTGAGGTATGCAAAAAAAGATTGAACTTGTGAGTAACATACGCATACACCATTTTGTATTATAATAATCATGAGAGAATATACCATTTGTAAAAAAGATGTTTTGTTTGTTTATTATATATACAGTGATAATTCCTAACATGCTAACTGGCAGTTCATGAAGTAACATTTTTATCCAATTTTGAAATTTTTTTTCTATTTTTTGTTTTGCACAAGTTGATAGAACTTACATCATGCTGCATGTTATTGGTAGTGCCTGGTTATTGGCACAATCAAAAAACATTAAAAATCATACACTAAATAACTAATTGTTTACTCTGTAACAGTTTTGACCACCACGTCCTGTTGTAGCGTAAAATGTAACTGTTTTGGGATTTGGACATCAGTTTGAATGGTGCCAAAGATAACTTCCAGTAATTTTTTTTAATAATCTGAATTCTGATTTGTTTCTATCATAGTGAACACTTACACACTTGTGGAGAAGGCTCAAGTCGCATTTTTTATCCATGCCGAATTTTTTTTCTATTTTTGAAATAAAATACAATGTATTTTAAACCAACACTTAAATGAAATGCTAAAGAAACCGAAGTTTGTTTTAACTTAAAATCATAATGAACACTATTGTTTATTGTTCTCAGAACTATGCTCAGAGTCAGGTAAAAGCTGATTATTTTTCCCCAGGGTTGTTCATCATTCAATGGAACGCCTTCCAGTAATTTTTAATTCTGCAGCAAATAACTGAGAGCTCAACAGCTGATTATATAGAACTGCCATGCGGATCCTTTTCCCGCCAACACTTAAATAAATTTTTAAATCACGGAGGCATAGAACTGGTAGGCGCAGCAACAGTAGAATTCACAAAATGTTTAAGTTTTGTCACTATTCTTTATCTTATCTATTCAACGGTGGCTCAACAGCTGATTAAAATGCACTCGCATTTCCCGTAGCAACAGACAAACATAACGATATCACGGAGAGCATTTCCAAAACCCGTGAGACAGACGCATCGCAGCAACAGTGAAACATAACGCACGCAGCAACAATGAACCGGAAGTTCACTGTAAATAAAGAAAACAATCATTTGTACTCAATTTTTGATGGTAAGTCAGATTTCTCGTCAATACTGATGAAAGCAAAAGCGGACAAAGAACAAATCAACCCGTGAAAGGTGATTTTCCATAAAGTGCAACACTCAAAATGCGTGAAAGTGCCCCAGGAAAGTGTTGCAGGCGAATTTAAAACAAAAAAACAACCACATGGCCACGTCCTATGTCTTCTTAATTATATATAGATACAGGCCAGTCTATCAGATAAATGTAATGTTTGGTCTCATATGCTTCTAGACAAGGCTTTAGTTAGCTGGACTGAGCCTGACATGTTGTTTATGAAAACATTAAAAAATCATAAAGATACAAATGGAACCGCATGTTTATTCATGGGGGTTTATAAGACTTTGGGAGGTGGGAGATTGGTTTATCAGAAAAAAAATGTGGGAGGTGGGAGAAAAACCAGTCAAAGTATTAGATTTCTTTTAGCTAAAGTGGCCCAAAGTGGGAGGTGGGACTGAGATTTTTGTACATATTTTTTTTACGCAGACCCTTTTTAAGTGGGAGGTGGGAGAAAGGCAATGGGAAGTGGGAGAATGAGGAAAAAATTTTCCTGATGGGAGACTGGCAACCCCGTATATTTATTTTTCATTTTTTTAATATGGACATGCATGGGGAGGTAACTGATTTACAAATCAGGGGAATATTTACAAATGACATGATAAGACAGCCATACAGTTTTGTTATTCTTTGTAATATATATATTTATCGTCATTTTATTTAAAAACGGTTTTTTAATACTGGACCCCTGGGGAATTTACAATTTTACCAGGGTCATTGATTCAAATTAGTGATCTTGAATTTGATCATTTTCACATAATTGCATCGGCAGTTTGGTGGAAATAAAATGAAGACATGATCACCACTTACAATTCAACCCAATTACCTTTACCCAATTAAGGGGGGTGCCATGGAGCAGTGTGTCAACCTGCAGGGGTGATTCTAATATGGTACACCCACCACCAAACCCGACTGGGAATCGAATGTGCAAGTTTGGTCAAAAGTCCAACTTCCTAACCATGGCCACAGAATCAGAAACCATATACTACATACCAAATAATATAGAGTATAGATTTTGAATTTATGACAGTTATGATTTGTGAATTACTACAGTGGTAAGACTATTACAGTGGGCAGTACAAATATGATTAAAAATACATTTTATCAGTCTTTGCATTGTCATTTTCAGTGGAGAACTGCCGAAAAATATGTTGTATCAGGGAATGTCCATATACGGATATGATGATAAGGTTAGTTGTCAAATTTGGACTATTTTTGCCCCAATTCAAATATGTTCAAAATTCAGCACACCTACTACTTCTAGAAAAATATGAAATCAATGAACATCAAAGAGAGGCGGACGTACAGACGAAGTAGCTGTCCCAAAAGCCGACTTGCTGTTTAGTGCAGAAGTCCAACCAAAACAACCATATGTCGGAGAGTGTTTTGTCATGATTATACAGGCTATTCTACATTAATGCATTTTGTAATTTATTAATAAATTATCTTGTTAAACGTGTTGAAAAATATGCCAGTTTATTTTGAAACAGTATTGTAATTGTTTAGAAAAGACTGATAAATACAAAAACGGGTTTGTTGTTTAACATTGATTATTTTATTGGGCTTGTGCTTTTCACGGCGAGCCACGGCAAATGTGGCCATGTGATCCGCCTCAAGAACTTGCCCAATAAAATAATCAATGTTAACAACTCACCCGGTTTTGTCTATGTATAGGTTAACATACCGCTCTGTTCATGTGTCATACTTTTGGTTTGGTGTACATGTTGGTATTGGACTACCTCCGCCAGAAAAGGGAAAATGGCATTTTTTCAAAGTGTTCACTAAGGTCATTACTTATTTGAGTATTCACTGCTTGCTTTTGTGCTAAAAATCAGCCAAAATACTGATAGTTTTCACCAATTCCCATTGGCTCTTATCAGTCCTAATGACTTACCGCTAAAAAGGTTAATCGTCACGTGATAGTGGTGTGACAACCGGTGGCTGGCAGGATGTTTTCTGTAGATTGCCAGCAGTTCCGAATGCCCCCACATTCTTGTTGAGGTCCGGTTTGAGGCGTCTGATATGAATGGCCTCCCCCAATCTACCTACCAAATGTGCACGGATACGATCCAATATCTTGATTTGTCCATCGTGATGGTGTGGCTTTCTCTGTCCGGGTTGATGGAGGTGCAAAGATACATGTGATGAAGAGTTTGCATGTATTTTCGCCTATGTTGGTGCAAAACTGCCGTTTCAATGTCTTTTTAAGTTTCAGGACATAGGTGCTAGTGCATTTCTGGGTCCTGGTTTCCTCCACCGGATCTTTTGCCCCACTTCAAATATGTTCAATTCTTGGCACCTCCTACTAGGAGAATCAGAGAAATAACATCAAAGTGTTTCCTTGGTTTGAAATAAACCGTAGCACAGCCGTAGTCCTTCATAATTCTCCATATTGCCTCAGATAGGCGTTTGATGGCATGGAACACCCACCATGTTTGTCATGGTATCTTCAGCATATTCTCGCTCATTTTTATTGGTCTTATCTTTCTGTGTGGTGGAAATATCCTCTCTTTTGAATTGCCCATTCTCGATTACCCACACTTTTAAATACAAAAAGCGGGTTTGTTGTTTTAACATTGATTATTTTATTGGAAGCCGTTCTTGGGGCATTATCACACGGCTAGTCGGGCTCGCCGTGATCCCCGCCTCAAAACTTGCCCAATAAAATAATCCAATGTTAACAACTCACCAGTTTTATCTATGTATAGGTGCTTATGCAGTTCTGTTCATGTGTCCATACTTTTGTGGTTTCGTGTACATGTTGGTATTGGACCACAAGTTAGAAAGGGAAAAAATGGCATTTTTCAAAGTGTTCCATATAAGGTCATTACATTAAAACACTTCCAATTTCTATAGCAAACGTCTGAAAGTTTGCAATCATACAATTAACAATCCCTTTAAAAATTACAATGCGTTAACAAAAAGAACACATCTACACTTTGGTTTAATATGATGTAATTTTTTAGTTACAACAGAAAATGTTACTCCATGAACTTGTTGCCCATTAATATTATCAGTAATATTGTAAACTGATGACCATTGCCACTTTGGTAATTATAAACAACAACACTGTGAATAACATATTTTTATATTGAGTACCATAAGTCCATACAAAAATACATGCATAAATTAACTAAATTTCTAACTCCTTTAAAAAGTTCATTCTATGCATTCACTTATTTTGGTTGGCGCTCTCTCACAGCTTTTGATACATCTTCCTGTAGATTTGCTAACTTTTTTCTATTTTCAATACTCGTAATACTTTTTCAATACGTGCCTCTTCAACTTCTTTTCCAAAATACATTTCTCTGCAAATAATATACAGTTGAGTGGTTTATAAAAGTCTTTAAAAACTGTAAATTACACAAGATATATAAATTTGGGAAAACCATTCATTTTAGAGAATATTATCTGTTGATACTTAACTAACAAATATACAAATTCTATACGACTTTTATTGTGCAATAATCAATTAATTAAATACTAAATTTATTTCAGGAGGCCCTATATATATAATTATTCCTCAATTTGATAGTATATATAGGGCCATCAGCCTGCCTGTCCTATGTACGTACTTTCCAAACATCCTTTGAACATGAAAGATAACATGGATTATTCTAGGAATCTTGGTACATTAAATTGAATGTAAAATCTAGAACCGTTATGTTGCAACAATATATTTTGAAGCAATAAATTATGCTTGCAAAATTAGCGTTTTGCTGATGCTGGGGATGGTGTTAACTGGCGGTTGTGACCGCAGTTTCAATTGGAATATCTTGAAGATATACTACTTACATATCGATTAAGGACAACAATGACTCCAAGACTCAAAACAGGCTGACTCTTAAGTAATTGCCTAAATACATGTAGGCATGCATGTCCTTAAAAACAAAGGCTATGACTCAGGGAATATACACAAAAATAAGTTTCAGGCAACTACTTGCATTCTAAATACACAGCAGAGGTAATCAAAAGTACACAGTTTAGTAGAGACCCTGTACTTCTTTTTCAGATTATGCTCTGCAATATGTCAATCTTTCACATGATTTATAGCTCTATAATTAGTTCTATAATATGCCCACTAAATTTAGGTGGCAAGCAGAACCACATTGCTAAACAATTTCTACGTTGACTCAAGAAATAAAATAAGCTTACTAAAGAAGTAGGAACTTAGTATGACCCCTACTGAGTAATAATAAACAGATGGGCGGAGCTTGTGACTTCATGGTGTATTTGCATGGTTTAATTAAGGCATTAATTATAAAAAGATCCAGTAATTATCAAATTACTAGATTAAAGGATGCCAGAGCATTGTATCAGTGGAGTAATTTTACAAAATTTCAAGGCATTTGGTCGAGCCGTTTGAAAGTTATAGCAACAGACATGTCAGTTGTAACATAAGACAATTTGGCTGGCCGTTCACGCATCGCTGTCACAGTAACGTACCTGTTCTATTATTCAAAGATGGCGGTGTTTGTAGTCATTTTTCAACATAAATGGTCTGCATATTTTAACATATCATGTGTAGGTCGTATTTTAAGAGTGATAAAGAATGAGAAATATCTTCCCAACAATACTCAATTTATTTGGATATGCAATTCACTGAAACAAATTAGTTATGAGCCGGGATTCCCTTCTTGTACACGATTTCACTAGCTAATGGCCCTTTAACCATGCTCTGTCTCACCTTTTAAATATGACCTATAATTAACTGTAACGATTGGCTCTGTTTTTAAATTTCAAGTCAACATGTATGATGTGTCCATGGTTTTAACTTTTGTGCCGCACGAACGGAATTAAACACAAATACTATGATATTACAGGGCGGCAGCCATGACATTGCGTACTGTTCTGCTGTCACTGCAAGCTCTGATGGCGGCAGCTGAACCAGATGATCCACAGGATGCGGTTGTAGCTAAGCAATATAAAGAAAATCCGGAAATTTTCCGCAAGACAGCAAAGCATTGGACCAACATTTATGCTGGATGTATGTATATATTGATCATGTATATGAGATACCACTTTATTCTAGCGAAATGATAGTGCTATTAAATGACAAAACATCAAACCAGTTGGTTGCCTAACCTGCCAAACAAACAAGGACCACATTGGAAATAAGCATTACATATATATGTATGCTTTCATGTGCTATCCTAGGAACATTAGTTCCTGAAGAATATCAATCAATCAATCAACCAATTGATATAGCTGAGCATACCAGTTTCTTATATTTTTATCAGAAATGTGTATTAAGTCATGGTTCAATAACTTTTAATGACAGCTTGAGTTTAATGTATCCTTGATTTGATATATGGGATACTTTTGCAAACCTTTTAATAAAGTTGCTGATTTCTTTTATAATTATCACTTCCCCCAAAATATGTTTTTTTTTCTTTACTTTAGCTCCTCACAGAGAACTAGAATGTGAAGGCAAAGTTAAACAGTTGAAAGATATGGGATTTGATGAGGTTTGTATATAATGCTATTCTTGTTCATAGATTTATTTACATCTTTTAGGGTAGTGTAATTATGACATTTGTCAAGATGGAAGTCATCTGACAGTGCCCTAGATAGTGGCTAGTTTTTAGTCTCGCACCTTGAGCAGGGGCTGGAAACTACTCATTTTGCATAGGACCTATGGTCAAAGAGTCGAACAGACTACTGAATGCCTTCAAACTTTCTGATAACGCTAAGAATAACTGTCAGCGGGTACTTTTGGATTTTGTTATACACACTTGATTTATGTTATGATATTTATTTTTATATATGACATTCTCGTGATGTCTATTCCTATTACACAAGTGACAAAAGCGTTTTAAACATGTAGTTTGATACAAAATGCAGTCTTTGGTAGAAATTCACTTAAATTTTTAATTCATTGTTTATTAGGAATGAATATTAATAGAATGATTGGAAGATATGAGACTATGTCTTGCACCGAGTATCCATTTATTTTAAGTTGTGCGTTTTACTGTCTATGTAATATCATGCTTTCTATTGCAGCATAAAGGGCGCATTGCGTTATCGACTCACAACTGGGACGTGGAAAGAGCCATGGAACACATATTGACATAATCCTCGTGTTTTTTTTGACTGGATATATTAACTATCTTGTGATCATTTTTTATTTAGTTTTAATTGCTCATGTTATGGAAATGTTAGCAAGTTCCATGATTCCATCTACTTCAGTATGTCAGTTTCAACAAACACCTATTGACCAGAGAAGACGAGAACATGTATTCTACATGCTGTGCACCATACCAATGTTAGTCCTCTATTTGGTTGACTGTGATTGTTCTTGTTTGTGGCAGTGTTAAATGTTTCTGTTTTCAACACTGCAAATGGTTTTATTATATTGTGAGTCCGGTGTTTGAGCCTAAGTACAATGTACCTGTACTGTAGGTTTGCTCCCACAGATGTAGAATTCGTGGCTGCGATTTTGTTTTCTCATTGCCCTACATCATTATGATCATTGCAAGAAAAAAAAAAGATATGCTGCCAATTTCTCTGGGAGCAAGTTACCAGTGTACAAGTGGACACGTGGGTGATCATGTCTCATTGTAACGTTTGAAATTTAATATTTGGCAAATATTTCAATATGAGTTTCATATTCACTAATGCTAATGTATAGTTTATATTTTTTACAATAATATTGTGTGACTTGTGTGTTTGATTAGTTTTTTTTTATAAATTTCATTATTGCTGTAGCATATATAATGGGACTCTTAATGGAGGATTTATGAAATTGATGTTTGCAAATATTCAAGCGTAATATTTGTTCAAAAGATGTCAGTACTAATTATTTCTTAAATTTTTGCAGTGTTGCATTGAATTACAATTCCCGAAAATTTCTGTGTTTTTGAAAAGATCTGTCTACTGATTATATATGATAGAGTTGACATCATCTGCCTCAGTCTAAAATTTGCTGCATGTTGATTTGAAATAGGAATGATTGTATGATTTTTCCATGATTCCTTATAATTTTGCACTTATATGTAATACAATTAATTATGTGCAGTGTGTGTGGGCGCGATAGATAGCAAGTCTTCCTTCTATGAGTTACATGTTTATTTTTTTTGTGCATTAAAAATTTTGTTTCCCTATCAAAATTCAAATATCTACAACTGAATTTTTAGTTGAAACATTTCAAACTTCCAACTTGCATAGGTTTCAATTTAAAATGGTAATTTTCATTCATCTCTGTAACATTTTGCATGCTAATGGTGACTTCTCACCATTATTGCAGCCTCTGCTTAGTCATGCTGTGGTCTATGGTTTCAGAACTGGTCAAAAAATGTTGACATCATTAACTACGGTACATAATTTGTAAATTTATCCCAATGTTGAGACTTTATGTACAGAAAATCAAGTGTTCCCACTTTTATCATTAATTTGCCAGTGCATCATTTTACATATCTGTTGTGTGTGCGTAAATGTCTGGTATACATGCATGATAGAAACATTGCTTCCCTAACTTATTAAGTTGATTTATTTTGCTATTTTCCCATAACCAGCAATCTACGTGTCAACTAGTGACCTTTGAGAAAAGACAAAACAGTGGTAGGTCTGTATGCAAAGGTTTGAAATGTACTGTATCTTTCTATTATGTGTGCTGCCCAGGCACTTTGAGGATTTAATCCCTGTTTTAAAAGGTGATAAATATGCCTTAGGTCTTTTGGCTTTGGTATGTGCACCTCCGATTAAAAGTCAAAATGTTGAAAGATAAAGTAGCAAGTGTACATTAAAGTGAAGAGTATCCAAATTGTCCCTGCAAAGGTAAAAATGTGTGGTAGAATGATGTGGTATCAAAATTGTTGGAAGTCTTTTGGAAAAGGTGTAAAATCTTATTCCACTTTCTTGTAAAGAAGAAATTAAAAGAGTGATCATCTAACGACCAGGAAAAAGTGTTCTAAACATGCTCTGATCCATCACAAACCAATCTACTATTTTATTTATACTTTGGAAATATAAACGCTATGGCTCTGATATTTTGTTGGTGCCTCAAATAAAAGTATAGTAACTCCATACATCGGATAAAGAATGCATGTTTTAATAATTATTACCTGGTGCATGGCGTGGTAGATCACATTTAAATTGAGTAGAGTAATTTATTTGTGTGTTTGTACTTGGAGTACTAGTCTGTTTTTTATTGTATATTGTACCGAAGGGACCTTTGTTGCACAGTAATGTAATTATTTTGGTTTGTGTATGATCATCCTGCTTTGTCTGAAGTTGAGGTATGCAAAAAGATTGAACTTGTGAGTAACATACGCATACACCATTTTGTATTATAATAATCATGAGAATATACCATTTGTAAAAGATGTTTTGTTTGTTTATTATATATACAGTGATAATTCCTAACATGCTAACTGGCAGTTCATGAAGTAACATTTTTATCCAATTTGAAATTTTTTTCTCTATTTTTTTTTGTTTTGCACAAGTTGATAGACTTCATGCTCAAGTTATTGGTAGTGCTCAAGTTATTGGCACAATCAAAAACATTAAAATCATACACTAAATAACTAATTGTTTACTCTGAAACAGTTTTGACCACTACGTCCTGTTGTAGCGTAAAATGTAACTGTTTACCGGGGATTTGGACATCAGTTTGAATGGTGCCAATAACTTCCAGTAATTTTTTTTAATTCTGAATTCTGATTTGTTTCTATCATAGTGAACACTTACACACTTGTGGAGAAGGCTCAAGTCGCATTTTGCCATACCGAATCCTTTTTCATTTTTGAAATAAAATACAATGTATTTTAAACCAACACTTAAATGAAATGCTAAAGAAACCGGAAGTTTGTTTTAACTTAAGTATCATAATGAACACTTACATTGTAGAACTATGCGTGGAGTCAGGTATCTATTCTTTATTGTTCTCATTCAAAGGCTCAGAGGAGAGCTCAACAGCTGATTATATAGAACTAGCATTTCCCGTCTCCTACGGAGATATAACGCTCGCAGCAACAGAGACAAACGCACGCAGCAACAACGGTGGCTAAAGTCGCACGTAGCAATAGACAAACATAACGCACGCAGCATTTCCAAACCCGTGAGACAGACGCACGCAGCAACAGTGAAACATAACGCACGCAGCAACAATGAACCGGAAGTTCACTGTAAATAAAAAAAACAATCATTTGTACTCAATTTTTGATGGTAAGTCAGATTTCTCGTCAATACTGATGAAAGCAAGCGGACAAAGAACAAATCAACCCGTAGAAGGTGATTTTCCATAAAGTGCAACACTCAAAATGCGTGAAAGTGCCCCAGGAAAGTGTTGCAGGTGAATTTAAAAAAAACAAAAACAACAACCATGGCCACGCCCATGTCTTCTTAATTATATATAGATACAGGCTAGTCTATCAGACTAAATGTAATGTTTGGTCTCATATGCTTCTAGACAAGGCTTTAGTTAGCTGGACTTATTCCATGAGCCATAGTTTCCCTCTTCTGCTAAGACTGAGCCTGACATGTTGTATATGAAAACATTAGGCATCATAAGATACATGAATGGAACCGCATGTTTATTCATGCATGTATGTGGACATGCATACACTTGCTGGTAACTGATTTGTAACCGTTGGTGTTTACAAATCTATAGAATTTGATTTGTAGTTTTGTTATTCTTTTTAATATATATATTTATCGTCATTTTATTTATAAACGGTTTTCGGTACTGGACGTCTGCAATTTAAAAAAAATGAAAATGATACTTGAAGTTTTGATCTTACGACTTTACAATTTACACCAGGTCATTGGCCCACTTAGTGATCTTCAATTGATCATTTCTCACATAATTGCATCGGCAGCACATTCAGTGCACAATACTAATCACTCACATGATCACTCACTCACTCTTTCAACCCAATGACCTGTACCTAATTAATGTGTAGGTGCCATGGAGCAGTGTGCAACCTGCAAGGGGTAAGTTTTCTCAACACCCACCACCAAACCCGACTGGGAATCGAACCCACGACCTTCTGGTCACGAGTCCAACTTCCTAACCACTTGGCCACAGAAGCACAGAAACCATATACTACATACCAAATACATATCGAGTATATATTTTGAATTTATGGCAGTTAGATTTGTGAATTACTACAGTGGTCAGGACTACTACAGTGGCCAGCACATATATGATTAGCCATACATTTTATCAGTCTTTTGCATGTATTTTCAGTCGATATCGACCTGCAGAACTGCTGTGTAAAAATATGTTGTATCAGGACTGTCCATATACGGATTCCGTATATGGTTAGTTGTCAACCGGACTATTTTTGCCCCACTTCAAATATGTTCAATAATCTAGCACACCAACTACTTCTAGGAAAATCTCCAAAATCAATGAACATCAAAGAGATCGCACGGTACAGCGTGCGTAGCTGTCATACGGCCGACGTAATTGTAGTGCAGAAGTCCAACCATAGGCGTCTATATGTCTGAGAGAGTGACTGCGCCGTGTTTTGTCATGATTATACAGCATATTCCTACATTATTGCATTTTGTAATTTATTAATAAATTATCTTGTTAAACGTGTTGAAAATATGCCAGTTTATTTTGAAACAGTATTGTAATTGTTTAGAAAAGACTGATAAATACAAAAACGGGTTTGTTGTTTAACATTGATTATTTTATTGGGCTCGTTCTTGGGGCGTATCACGGCAAATTCGGGCTCCCCGTGATCCGCCTCAAGAACTTGCCCAATAAAATAATCAATGTTAACAACTCACCCGGTTTTGTCTATGTATAGGTTAACATACCGTTCTGTTCATGTGTCATACTTTTGGTTTCGTGTACATGTTGGTATTGGACTACCTCGCCAGAAAAGGGAAAAATGGCATTTTTTCAAAGTGTTCACTAAGGTCATTACATTAAAACACTTCAATTTCTATAGCAAACGTCTGAAAGTTTGCCAATCATACAATTAACAATCACATTTTCAAAAATTACAATGCAGTTCCAACAAAAAGAACACATCTACACTTTTTAGTTTAATATGATGTATCATTTTTTTAGTTACAACAGAAAATGTTACTCCATGAACTTGCTGTCGACACATTATCAGTAATATTGTAAACTGATGACCATTGCCACTTTGGTAATTATAAACAACAACACTGTGAATAACATATTTTTATATTGAGTACCATAAGTCCATACAAAAATACATGCATAAATTAACTAAATTTCTAACTCCTTTAAAAAGTTCATTCTATGCATTCACTTATTTTGCTGGCGCTCTCTCACAGCTTTTGATACATCTTCCTGTAGATTTGCTAACTTTTTTCTATTTTCAATACTCTCGTAATACTTTTCAATACGTGCCTCTTCAACTTCTTTTCCAAAATACATTTCTCTGCAAATAATATACAGTTGAGTGATTTATAAGTCTTTTAAAACCTGTAAATTACACAAGATATATAAATTTGGGAAAACCATTCATTTTAGAGAATATTATCTGTTGATACATACAACTAACAAATATACAAATTCTATACGACTTTCATTGTGCAATAATCAATTAATTAAATACTAAATTTATTTCAGGAGGCCCTATATATATAATTATTCCTCAATTTGATAGTATATATAGGGCCATCAGCCTGCCTGTCCTATGTACGTGTACTTTCCAAACATCCTTTGAACATGAAAGATAACATGGATTATTCTTGGAATCTTGGTACATTAAATGTAAAATCTAGAACCGTTATGTTGCAACAATATATTTTGAAGCAATAAATTATGCTTGCAAAATTAACGTTTTGCTGATGCTGGGGATGGTGTTAACTGGCGGTTGTGACCGCAGTTTCAATTGGAATATCTTGAAGATGTACTACTTACATATCGATTAGACAGATTTCTACTTCAATATCACAAGCAAGTTGAAGCAACAATGACTCCAGGACTCAAAACAGGCTGACTCTTAAGTAATTGCCTAAATACATGTAGGCATGCATGTCCTTATTAAATTATTAAAGGCTATGACCAGGGGTAATTTACACAAGAAATAAGTTTCAGAGTCAACTACTTGCATTCTAAATACACAGCTTCTGTAATCAAAAGTACACAGTTTAGTAGAGACCCTGTACTTCTTTTTCAGATTATGCTCTGCACAATGTCAATCTTTCACATGATTTATAGCTCTATAATTAGTGTCTATAATATGCCCACTAAATTTAGGTGGCAAGCAGAACCACATTGCTAAACAATTTCTACGTTGACTCAAGAAATAAATAAGCTTACCTAAAGAAGTAGGAACTTAGTATGACCCCTACTGCTGTTCCAATGAGAATAGGATATCTCAGTGATGCTCTCCATGATTTCTTCATTTTGAGTACATACAGGTCTCATACCCCCTATCATGTGTGATACTGTGTCTGATACCTAATGCACGAGTCTAGTTTTACATTCAACGACAACACAAACATGGGCAACATTTTGACAACACACGAACACATCAGTTTCATTCCATGTTTCTTCAATATGATGTGGACTGCATATCATGTAAGCTCTTGCATTTTTATTCAGATACCTAGATTTAAAATTAAAATGTAAAGATTTTAATGTATCGTGCCAGTGATCATCACATTGCCTGGAATGCCAAGTCAAAATGTTAGTTGTCGATAGGCCATCACAATATAAGACTTGACTCTTATTGACAACAGCGAAGAATAAATTTCTAAACATAAATTGTGTGTATCTATTTACCTATACAGTAACTTTTGTAGAAAGTTGTGCAAGTAGCATATCACATCCACATAATTAAACTGTACGAAGTCATTTACGCCGCCATTCAACATAGTGGGTGTAAATCTTAATTATTTTGAATACTACATTTATTATCGCCCTGCGTTACGCCCCCTTTTAAGAGGTCAATGATCCTATCCAGGGCAGGGATATCATCTATATAGATCTTTATAGTATATCAAACCGTCGCAATAAACAACTACTTGAGACTTATTTTTGGGATACATCTCTGGTCAAAAGTGCCACTGATTTGGTACACAAACAGCCAGTGCACAGGTGATATTTTATAAAACAAAATATTGTGATTGTACTGTATATTGGTCAATAAATCTACTCATTATGACGGACAATAGATTTGGTGAAATCTCACCTTCCCTCTATAAGTAGTTTGTGTTGCTATTATGTTGAGCTGAAAGCTTGTGATCAAAGTCATTTATTCTATATACACATATTTTGAGCACTGCACAGTAAGTTCGTGTACACACCCATTTTGTCTTTGCCAAAATGTATTTTTGCACATTCAGAGTCATCATTTATAAGATTTCCTTTATTTTAAGTAGTTTTATTATGAAACAGAATAATAAATGGAACACACAAGTTGACTGAGCACATGAACTCCCTGTACAGTGATGGAGCCTGTGAGCTTCTATCATGACATTCTCGTCATGATGGATGGATACTAACCTATTTAAACCTTAAGATCGAAAGAAATATTCTTTGCATTTTTTTGCATGCTCATGCTATTGGGCATTTCTATGCACATGAATTTGGTTTAATACATATATTGTTTTGCAACATCACCATCATTTATCATTAATTTCAGATATATTTCGACATTCTACTCTATAGTGCCGTGAATACATCCCATAGAACCTTAAAACAGCAATTCAGTTTGCAACAATGCCAAGTGACACCATGAACACCAGTGTTGACATTATTCAGTTTTATAACTGCCGGATATTGAGAAATAATCAGATCACGAAAGAAGATTTATGGGTTTCTGAGGGTAAAATCATTGATCCTGAAGTATTGTTTTATGTTGACAAGTTGCAGCCAACTGTTAAAATTGATTGCAATAACCATATAATTGCACCAGGTATTATAGAGATGCAAATTAATGGTAAGCAACCCTTTAAACTTGAAAATGTATTTTTTTTTTAGAAATGTTCAAAACTTCATACAAATTTTCATGCCATTTATCTTGGTTTGTTGGATTTTTTTCAGATGTTAAGTAAGATTTGTACAGGAGGATTTTACTTTAGAATCATGTAAACTACTGATATTTATAGTGGGCTTTATTTGTAATAATTGATGTAATGTTAAATTTTATTCTAGGGGCATTTGGATTTGATTTTTCTTGTCCAACTGAAGATTTAGAATTAGGAGTAAAGAAGGTTGCAAAGGGTTTGCTTGCTCATGGTGTGACTTCCTTTTGTCCCACTGTTATCACCAGTACTCGAGAATCATATAGGAAGGTATATTACTCAATTGTAATTTAAATAATATGATTAATATTGAATGTTTACCTTCTAAAAGTAATATGGTCATTTATTCATCTATTAAAAGTAAAATATATTATGATACTTAATTAATATATGAATGGGGTTTTATTAGATTTTACCGCAAATCAAGCGATGTGAAGGTAGCTGTGATGGTGCTGGAGTTTTAGGTAATGTTCATTCATATTTTAACTTAAAAGAATAGCACTTAGATTTTGTTTGATTTCATAAGAAAATTACATACTATTATATACATTTCCAATATGTGATTATTGAAAATCTGTTGTAGGTATACATATTGAAGGTCCATTCATTAGCATGGAAAAGAAAGGAGCCCATCCACCTCAGTGCATAAGAACTTTTGACAATGGAATAGAAGATTTGCTAGAAATGTACGGCTGTCTAGATGATGTGGCATTGGTAACATTAGCTCCAGAATTACCATCATCTAATGTTGTTATCAAATCTTTGGTGCAGAGAGGAATAGCGGTATCTTTAGGTAGTTATTTTATATAATAGTTGCTGGATTATGCAACTTTGACACTATAATAGACAATGCACGCATTGCACGCTACAACATTTCTGTATATGAATCAGTTTTAAAAGATTTTATATATGAATTAGTTTTAAAATTGAAATAGAAACACATAACATTGTGATTAAGATTATCTAATTTAGTGATATCATCATGATAGGTCACTCAATGGCAAATTTATCGCAAGGAGAGGAGGCTGTCCGAAACGGAGCATCTTTTATCACTCACTTGTTCAACGCCATGTTACCGGTTAGTTGTTTTTTAGTTTCAAATTTTTAAGTTCTTAGAACTCTACGAATTTAGGTCTTTGTATTTAATTTCTATTAGGTAAAACGCCGGTCAGGTTGTGCTCAAAGCCACGTCCAAACCACGTCCAAAACGCCATGAAAATTTTGTGGATATGATTGTCAGTGATATTGAAGTGATTAAGAAGAGCTACTACTGAATTATATGCGTGGAAAGACGTGGGTATAAATCAGAACGTCAACGTACGCATTATCAAGTTTTGAACAGCTCAAAACATGATTCCGTGTAAAACCACGGTGATAAAGATGTGCAGCAGATGTGAAACAAAATGAAAAGCCGTGCCTCAGCAGTGGTCAATATGTTGAGAGAAGCAACAAGACATGAAAGCATCTAGCACACTATAAATAGCATTATATGGCTATTTCATCTGTTAAATGATGGGAGGTACGTGCCAATGCAGTACCCAAACTGCCTATTGCACAAATAATGACTGGACGTGGTTAGCCGTGCTAAAGCAGTGCAACGGCAGTGCTACACCAGTAGAACAGCCGCAGACGGCTACATTAGGCACAAAGTATGTCTAAGTTTAAATTGATGAAAATTACCACTGACAACCGCGTCCGCCAGATTTTTAAAACATTTTGGGCGTGATACGGCTGTGATGCAGCCGTAATATTGTACAGTAGAACCTCTCTATTAGTACCCATTACAATCCATTTCGTGAAGACCAACCCGGAGTGAAAAACAATGACTCATTCTTTGCAGGCTTATAAGGTTATATCTGCTAAAAATTTAATTTTTACATTTTCATTGTTTTGTATGCTATAAATGATGAAGAAAAACATCTTTTCAAAATTAACTTTTTATCATCAATAGTTTTTCTTATATGATACATTTTATAGACATCAACTACTATCAATTTATATTGATTGGTCATGTTTAAAGCCCATTTTCTCAAAACTAAGTTTGCATAGTGGATTAATTTTTCTTTTTATATTTCTCTCTAACCGTGAAATCAAATTTTCACAAACGTGTATATATTTGAAGATATATGCATTCTGAAGAAAAAACTTACTAATGGATTTTGATTTTTTTATTTCGTTGATGAATTATGAAAGTTTTTGTATTGATATGCAAGAAAATTCGGAAAAAAGTGGTTTTAAAACTTAAAATGCATGTAAAATGATAAAGGGGAAAAATATAAAAAACTTGAGGCAAGGTTTTCTAGATAAATATACAAATTTTGTAACTGAATAGTGATTTTGGTCATTTTGATGTTTTACTATCAGTTATATGCTTCACAGGCAAAGTTGTAAATTTTTCACTAATTGCTTTATAAAAAAAATGTTAATCAATCTATACATTTCAAAACATGTTGTGTCATTAGATTAGATAATTATCTACAAAATAAGGTGTAATTTGTAAGAATTGAAGCAATAATGAGTGAGAAAATCAAAGTTTAATAAAATCGTAAGAAAAGAGTTCACAGTCTCCTTAAAGTGCTCTCAATGGAAAAGTGATCTTTATATGGAGATTCCCATTGGAGGTTTTTTTAAGGATTGGGACAGAGAAAAGTGGTCTTATTAAAGAGTTGGTCTTATTATAGAGGTGGTCTTAATTGGAGGTTCTACTGTATGTGACCGGCCCTTAAGTTTCATGTGTTGTTGAAGCTTTTACTATAAATGTTTCAAGTCTGTAATGCTGTAAGTCTGTTTTTACTATTTTATATTTTTACATTTTTATACTATGATTATACATCCTATATATATATATATTATCAAAATAAACTGTATTAATATTAGTATTAGCAAAACTTTCACAACCTTTCATAAGAATCTTTATAAAACCACAATAATATGAAGTAAAGTGAAGCTCATATAACTAAAAAAACCCAGAATGAATGGATCTGCAGCTTAGAATCTGAGTATTGTTTTTAACCTTTTTACAGAATTATCTATATCATTGGCCATTAGTCATGGTTTAATCTGAGGGTTTAATTCTTTATGGTTCAGTTCTTGATTATATACATGACCTGATAGACACACTATTTTTTTGTGGTCTGAATGCCTTGTGGAGCACACCAAGTACATTGCACTAGGAGATATTATTCCTGTAAAAAGATTTTTGTAAATATTTTAAGCTCATTGCATTTTTGTAGTTCCATCATCGTGATCCACATTTGGTTGGACTTCTTGCCAGTAATGAAATCCCACGAGGAGTGTTTTACGGGATTATAGCAGACGGAATACACACTCATGAAGCAGCACTGCGAATAGCGTACAGCACGCACAAAAAAGGTCGGTATTAAGATTTTATGGCTTTTCAGCTGCTTGTTATGATTATTATTGTTTGAGTTTTAGTTACAATACAATACAATAATATTTCTATAGCGCAAATTCCAATAAATGTTCACATACGCTTGTTGGCCTCCTTAAACGAATGGTGCATCAATTGTTTTTTTTGTTTTTTTCAATCATTTAACGGATTAAAGTTATATTGACATGTTAGGATTCTTGCTCCAAATCTTTTGGACTATATATCACTGCTGAGACTTGAAGCTATGATTGCTGCTTCTGTGCACCTAATCCAATCCAAATCAATCATAATGCATGGACAATGTACAAAGTTTATGCGGAGTAAATGCATTTAGTGTTTACATTAAATTTTAACAACTTTTTGTGACATGATATTTTCTTGTTCACTTGAAGACCCCCCACGAAAATTAAATTATTTCAAATTTTCACAATTGAATGTCAACGTAAATTGCTGCTCACATAAAAGTCCTCCCAAATAGATGTATTAAAAGCCTATGGGCATCTGCAATGTGGTGCTTCTGTGGCTGAATAGTGATAGTGATGGATAGTGAGTTCGAGGAGCGACCAGAAGGTTGTGGGTTTAATTCCGGGTCAGGGTCTGGTGGTGGGTGATGACCAAACACATTTCTATTAAACATGTTGCAAACTGTTCCTTGGCATCTTCATGACCGGGTATGAATGTAAAGTCACTAGGGCATAATAACGGTGAATTGTGACACAACTACATGCTCATTGTTTGATGATAAGATGAGAACTGACTTACAAATGCCCAACAGTTGAGCAACCTGCTGGTCATTTGTTAATTGCTTATGGTCATCCTAATTATCTTGACTCCTATTGGACAGCTAGTTCATCTAGAAACATGATTTATATGACTATTGTTATTCTTTCTTGACTAGTTAGAATGGTTTATTAGTGTTGTTATTAACACTTATACATTTATCATTTCTATTTGTTACTGTTATGTGTACAGTAGAACCTCCAATTACAACCATCTCTCAATTAAGACCACCTCTGTAATAAGACCACTTATCACGGTCCGAAAACCTTCATTAAAGCTACCGAAATGAACCTCTCTATTGAGACCACCTACCACTGGGCCCAAAGGTGTCCTAATACAGAGGTTCTGCTGTAATAACATTTAGTATATTTTTCACTCTCCACATGTAAGGTATTGTGTTGGTGACTGACGCTATCCCTGCCATGGGCCTGGGAGACGGGGTGCACCACATGGGGGAGCAGGTCCTGGAAATCAAAGACAATCATGCATACGTCGCTGGCACAAATACACTGGCTGGCAGGTAATACAATAAGTTTTGTTTCCTTTTAAATGTTAGATGATGAAGCATAATGCAGGGTATGAAATAGAGCCTCCCCGGCAGCCCGGTGCATGCTGATTTTGGCTTGGGCCGGCAGGTTTTAAATGTTCACGGCCGAGTGGGTAGGCTACTTTTTGGGTGTTCTCAATATTAATATAACTACGGGCTGTACACTTTTTGTTTTGGCTGGCTACTTTTTGTAGTTACCGGCCCTGTGGTCAATTAGAAAATGTTGATGAGTTTCATACCCTGCATAATGTCTGGCTATGTAATACCATGAAAATGATGATAAACTTCACTACTATGAAAGAGTGAAAGCACTCACAAATAAAAAACGAATTTCTGTGTACATTTTTATGTACATTATCTTTGTTGTGAGCTGTTGAAATATTGATAAAATATATACAGTCATCTATATACAGTAGAACCTCCAATTAAGACCACCTCTCAATTAAGACCACCTCTGTAATAAGACCACTTTTCACGGCCAAAACACCTTCATTAAGCTACCAAAATGAACCTCTGTATCAAGACCACCTCTCTATTGAGACCACCTGACACTGGGCCCAAAGGTGGTTTGGTCCGTATACAGAGGTTCTACTGTAGTGCTTAAAATAAATGGAAAGTTCTATTTATTTTATAGTGTTGCAACAATCCCAGAATGCATGCGATTCTTTCGCAAGGCAACAGGTAAATTCTTTTAATTCAAGTGATTTTTCAAGTGATAAAATATTTATACCAAAGGCAAATGCATCAATGGGCTTTGAGAAATGAGAAAATCAAATTAATGAAAACTCTTTTCAAAGCCCATTGATGCAGTTGGCTTTGTTTCCTACTACATTTAAATGAAACAAATATGCAATTTTAATTCAATAATCAGCAACAGTATATGTTAATGAAATTGATGCAATGAAACCATCATTGGATTTGTGTAAACAGGTTGTAGAATTCAGGAGGCAATCGAAGCGGCCACTCTTCATCCAGCGCAAGCGCTGGGAATCGAGAGCAGTAAAGGAACTCTGGATTTCGGGACAGATGCAGATTTTATTTTCATGGATGATGGCTTGAATGTGGTGGCAACTTATATAGCAGGTGATTGTGTATGGGAGTCAAGCAAGGACATCGTAAAAACGAAAAAACTGTTGTGATAAATGTGAAACATGTGTTCATGATTTAGATGTGATATATATACTTGTAATATTGCAATTAAATATTCTAATTACTTTACAACGAATTTGTATTGAGCTTGCATAGTTATCTTATAAGATTATGGATATGAGTGTCAGTCGTTTTTATTTTTGAATGGTGTGATTATTTTTTAAGTCAGATACAAGTGTTGGCTGGAAAAACATATTACGTTGATCTGGAGTAATTAAACCCAGTAGATAAAGATAATTCTATCGAGTAATCTATTAATCTTTCATTAACTTGAATGAGTTTACCTGCACTACTCATGTTAGTTGTTTTTATGCGATGTGAATAAACAATATTAAATATATTATTTGAGTCAAGATAAAGTTAATGTCAATTCTTTTAATTATTGTATTAGATTGCTGAAAGATTGTCATTTCTCTGGGTGTGAATTTCATTTGTTTTTATCTCTAATACTCTAGTAAATAATCAATTAATCTATATATATTAATACTTTATATTTTTTCAGCCATGTTTATTCTTAATTGAATTATGTGTTTAAGATTTTAAAGACAAATTCACATGCTTATAATAGATCATGTAAACAGAAATAAAGTAACCATCGAACATTTGCGGTTATTTCTTCACATTTTTGTATGATTTATCAGCTCAATTTTGTGAATTTAATTGCAACATGTATTCAAAAGATTAACCACTGAACTTATAATTATGAGACTAATAGACTGCTAAGGTTATTAAACAGACTCTCCAAATATTTGATTATATACTTGGGCCAAGTTATCAGAGCAGGACTGTCAAGAACCTTTGCATTACATCCCCAATATATAATCATCTATGCACAGAATTATCAAATATTTAAATCACTGGCCTTACTGCAAGGTTTATGAATAGATTTTAAGAAATAAAACCAGTCATCAATAATCTTTTGTGTATATTTAATGTCTCGTGTATGCTGTGTATGCCAAGTCCGATCCACATAAATATTTATAGCTGTCTGTGACTTGGTAGGTAGCGCTTGTAAAAGCCGTGATTAGATCTAACGATTAAAACGACTACACATTGAAGATATGTAAATGCGGTTCGCTGTTCCGCTGTGCGATACTACCCCAACTGTGTGGTGAATTAACACCAACACAATTGAACGTTTACCTCAGTATTGATAATCATAATTGAACATTACTTGCGTTTTTATCGTAATAATTTAAGATCTACTAGCTAGTTCAATAGTGAGGATAAATATTACATGTTTGGGTCAGTAATCGAATAGGTCTGACGAGGATTGTTTGGGGTGAGTTATATTGATGGACACGTTATCAGTATTACTCTGAGTATACTAAGGCAGCCAAATATCAACAAGCGGCTGCCGGTGGACAGAAGATCCAGTGATTCCCAGAGTACATCTCAGCACTGTTTTGGTTGGATGTGACAAGTCAAATGGAATTGCAATGTGATCCCCCATTAAAGTACGTATAATGTGATTATTCTTATCCATGCAAGTGATCATAGATGCTATCTTATCTGGATCTCAATTTTACATATTCACGCACGGGAACCTTGCCTGTGGCACTTTTGGCAGTTTCATGACATTCAATGTGCATGTATGTCAATAACAACATGGGATATTAACATTGTAATCTGCAAGCAATTACATGCAGGTTCTTGCTGTATATTGTATAATTGCAGAGGAAATCAATTGAGGAACAGTCCATGTTGAAGTTCATGGGAAGTTAATTTTTCTGTGACCTACATGATGAGATAGTAGTTACAAAGTGTACATGTGTAGCAACGTAGAGATCATTTCAGTGCTAGATTAGGAGATCAATTGATTGTATGATCAATAAATAGATGTCACTACAATGTAGGCTACAGGTTGGTATAGTTCTAGTGTAGACAGCATATAATGTCTGCTTTGAGCTATTGTCCAATGGTATTTTACTGGTTCTGATTGATGTTACCATCGTTATTGAAGTAATTTGCTCATCAGACGGTTTGAGAATGAGTGATCTTCAGCTTTACAATCCTTGTTCAAATTGTGTCTCTTGTTCGAATGGATGGTGTCTTCAGCAGTTTCACATTCGATAATTTTGGAGAAGGAAATCATTTTTGTACATGAGACTTGTTTGATTGTAATAGTCCCCAAACCCCAAAAGATGTACTTGTGAAAAATGTAGGTCTGTGAGGGTTAGGTCAGTTAGAGTGAGGACACTTGTCAGTTTGATTGTGGGCTTGTTTTTATTTCACCAGACTACTGTGCATGACAGATTCCATCTAATCACCAATTAGTTAATCAATGGAAATAGAATTATACGGTTATTGAAAACAAACGTTTACAGCTGTACGCATGAAAGCATAGAATAAAATCATTTGAATAAGTGACACATCTCTTCTCAAACGTATTTTAAAGCTTCTTGTTTGAAATACGTCCCCCAACACCAATCAATCTATGCATACTCTTACCTGAGAAAAATGTAGATTCGCATTAATTTCAATACATTGATTTTTACAGCACACACGGGATTCTGAATATGCATGCACGGCACTGGCTATTAAAGGCTTTGCAAGAACAGTGTATAGAGTATAATGGCAGCAAAACCTGTTTTGAAATTGTGTTCCCTCTAAAAATGGTTCAAGACACTCAATATCATTTATTTTCATGTATTTCGGGTATATTATTCAATTCACGTCATTGAAAATAGATTTAGAAACAATGCATATGTGTAATGTGAAAAAAGATTCATGTCGACATACATGTATGATGAAAAGATCACAGTAATCCATTGAGCACCCAGTGAGCACTGAACTATTGAATAAAGGCTGTGTTCAGAATTTACAAAAAAGAATGTGAGGTTATATCGGTATATTGTAAATGGTCTCACTTCACTGTATACTAAAACTCATATTGTTACATCGTCGGTCTACAGGAATTTCTTTTACACTGCACATATATTCAGTGGTGCAATTAAGAAGCGCCTTTTTAGCAGGGAATATTCACCGGGCTAGACTTACATCAAAGGCAAAATCAATACTCATTTTTTTGCTACACGGCAATGTAAGATCGTACGTTAAGACGTCACTGAACATTTCAGCAGTGGAGTTTGTGATATGTTGAATTTTGTGACAAAAGTCTGCGAATATTAGGATATATACTGCGTATATAGCCATGAGATATTTCGATGTATTGTTGAGATACGAAGTAAATGTATGAAGTTTTTTGTCCATGAAAGCCAAGAAAGCTAGTAAAGTTCATTGATGATGGACTCCGCACTAAGCCACAGTGGATGCTGAATGTTATTGTGCCACATTTTCTTGCTGTGAGGAGCATAAATCAGTGTGTTGAAAAAGGCGAGTGAGACCTGTTAAAAAAGATTCCTCACAAGAAACACATTGTTGGGAGGAACAACCTCAAAGTGGCCTGCACAGCTCACAGGTTATAATAGTCATATGCCACGAGTAATAAATTGCAATTTTTTATTTTATTTTCTATCTTGTTTGTTGTTTGAATATCAAACATCAAATTACAAATTAAACTATATATAAAATATATTTCTCCTTAAAAAAAGTTTAATTTGTAATTTGATGTTTGATATTTGAACAAGTTCAGAACAACAAACAAGATAGAAAATAAAATGAAAAATGAGACCATGTTGTTCAGTTCACTACAAGATAGGAGTCTTATATGAATAATTTGCAAGAAATATGAGAAATTGATTTTAGATTTCTCATTGCAACAAAATTGTGTAGCTTTATCATTGCCACGGATTAAAACTTATTGCATATGTTGTTAATCTTATGCGCTAAAAAGGATAATTTTAATGTCTAGTGATTTGTTTCTTTTGTAATTCATTTACCCGTGTGATATGTTTTTCATAGGTGATACTCATATATCCAATAGGCACTAATGGCTGAGCAAAAATATAGGGAGTTGTGACAAGGCAATGACTTTTAATCCCAGTTGGATCTGGGTTTGAGCATTGAATAAAGCCTAGCCTGTAGCACACTGTTTCGTGGTACTTACATGTTAAATAGTTACAGGTATGGTGAGTGATTGCTACTCTGCGTGTTTATCACATTTGTACTGCAATTGTAATGTGCTGTATGCTCTGGCATTGCTTAAACGTGTTAAATGACCTGGTGTAAATGTTCACTCGACTGAGCATGTTGACTGTAGTTTATAGACATTTAAGTCATAGTGTTATTAAGCAGTCCGTGCTAATTCACAAATTATGTTAATCAGAATGGTCAAGCTTGGCATGCCCGTCGCTAATATGGTAGATTTGGGTATGCTGTCGTATTTGTGGATTCAAATATATGATATTCAGATGTTTATTTGATGAGCTAAATAACAAATTCTGTATATAAGGTAAGGAAAACACTACACTGTATGTAAATTAATGATGTGATATGTGTCAATGTTTATGTTCACCAACCGGCTGAATCACCCCAGTCTACTGAGCAATGTGCGAATTATCCATGCAGTAGGTAAAGAAAACAAAGATGTGACTGCCTAATGTTTGGTTGGGTGGACTATAACTTCTATCATTATAATTTGCAATACTAGCACACCTCTTTTAGTAATGAGTACTTTGTTGCAGCGATTTATTTTGTAATATTTTGGTGATCATTACATATTGCCATTTACACTCTAGATTCACTAAAACTTATTTAGATTGAAGGTCAATTAATGCCATCTGCATTATAATATATTAGGTTGATGTTGCTCAACACTCACCATCTATCTAACATGAGATGAAATTCACACCTCACGCTCAACAGGAGACAGGGACATACATATTATTGCCGAGGTCACGCATGTCAGATTCATTTTGTCCATATAATGAAATGTGATTTGTATCTCAATGGTATAATCACACAGTCGTATTTACTTTGACTGCTGCATGAATACATGCTCATTGACAGGCAGAAGTTGATTTGTCATCTACATATTGGGGGACTGTTTGCCTGATGTTCCCATATTATACTGTGTATATATAGGCCCGCTAGCATGGACGCATAACGTATTGCTGACACAAGAGGCAATGAGAAGTTGTGAAAAAAATTAATACTCAATTTTCTGATCTTACAGCTTTGGTCTGTAACAGTTAATAGATTGTGGTCCCTTGAGAACAGCATGCCCAAAAACACACAACCAAAGGTTTAGATATTACATGGTATACTAAACCTAACCATTTAAAGCAATAGACACTGTCACTATCCGAAACCGACGTCTATGTGCAACTAAAATTGCGGCCTTTTCGTCCAACTCAACATTGAGCAGCTTGCATCAGCCACTCCACGTGGGCACATGGATGATATGATAAAGGATAGGCTGTGTTGTGCACCTGCAGAGGGCCATTACATGCAACATTCATGCATATAAGCAATTACACATAAAAATACAGGATTTCCATAAATCTTAGAAGAAGCCCTTTGATGTACCGGTAACATGTGAAATACATTGTTACAGCTTTACAATAGTGTTTGAAGATAACAAGGTACAGAAACATTGAAATCAGCAAGCAAACTGGCTGTTTCTGTTGCATGTAAAGGCAGCTATTTTGGTCGGTTTTGGAAGGTGACTGTATACGACAGCTTTTAACATGACCAGCTATTGATTTGAGGAATCTCCAGTCATGATATCTAAAACGGATTGAGTACAAATGTTCATTTTCAGCCACAAGTATGCAAATGAGCTGCTCTGATTGGCTGCAGACGCTAGTAACTTAATGGATTTTGACTGTGGCATTGATAAATGGCACAGTAGACTGGGGTCCTTGAAAGGGATACTCCATCAATTCTAGTTGTTATAAATATGGCTATCAATCAGCACAATTTAACATTTGCATGAGCAAGATGCAATTGAAAACTGAACATTCTATTTTGCGTATATTACTATACTAAGCTTATATTTTGCATTTTGCAAATATAAAAGATGTGTTCGTATTAGATTCTAATAAATGACAAAATAAAAGGGCAGCACAAAATTCTGTGCATTGTCATAACATTTTTAAATGTCATAGATGCTAATTTTGCTATTATCCAGGAAACATTTTCGATTAGGTCTGCCAGAAGAAATTTACAGAAGTCTTAGCACATTTTTTAGTGTCTTTAGTACTTTGCTCATCTTTACTCACTCATTTCAAAAGTAATCTGCGACTTTTATGTTATCAGCAGTGTTGATTCAAACCACTGCATAATATGTTCAGCATATGCATGGCAAAGTATACCTGTATTCAGTCATTATATGCATTCTGAAAGGTTAACATTGCTTGATTCACATTTTTCAATATTAATTGAGTCATAATTCAATCACTAATGCATACGTTATTGTCAACATGTATCAATCTTATGACATTTTAAATAGCCTGTGTATTATCACATCGTCGGTCTATGGGAATCTCTTTAAATGCAATTTCTAAACGTATCTAGTGTTACTCCTGGGGTGTTACCAAATCTCCCTGTAGCTTTATTTATGTGTTTTAACTGGAAGAAATTCGCCCGAGTTAGAATTACATTGCCACCAAAATCAATAATCTTATTTCTTATTCGGCCATGTAATATCGCACGTTTGATGTGGCTAAACCTAAATTTTTTTGTACTTTTGATTGTCTGAGGCATTAAAAAATGCTCCCCAAAAATCATACTTTTTTTATGAGTGGTTATTTTCAAAATGATCTGAATGATAACCTCCAAATAGATGAGGATGAAATTGTCGATAGATAACAAGACCTTACCCAAAAAATGCTGCCAAATTTTATTTAATAGGAAGTGACATTTTTTCTTAGAAAAAGCTACAAGATGCCGGCTGTAATTGTTAAACATGTAAAAATGAGCAAACAAGTGTTCTTCTGAATAAATGTCAACACTCAGTTAAAGAGGAAGTTTGAACGTTTTTTGGGGCTTATAGATGTGAAGTAACTTTGAGTTAAGTGGAACCCATCGTGGCATCATCATGCCTCACGGCTGTATGTAGTTGTGATTCAATGACAGTTAATATTGTGGAACTTGCTCACAAAATGCGACCAATCCGAAGCCCTTCTGCTGAAATGTTCAGTCATGATGTCAAACGTCAGACATACGAGCAAACATTGCCAAGTTACAAAAACTGAGTATTGATTTTGATGTTAAAGTGTAGCCTAACAAATATTCCCCGCTAAAAAGGCAGTTCTTAAACCATGGGTAGTTATTGCAACACTGAATGTATGTGGAGAGTAAAAGAAATTCGCCTAGACCAACAATGAGTGGAACCACTTTGCCTCAGTGATTCAGCAGTGTGCATTGACATACCACTTTACTTACAAATGTTCACACTACAATTTGCTGGCCACTGTGGACCTACTTATCAGATTGTTGAAAAATGGAAAGTAAAGAGAATAATGAGGATGTTTTCTCAAGAGTTTTTCATTACTGAGCTATATATAATTACAGGAATAAATGACTGTCATTTATTCCTGATAATTATTTTGCCTCTTACTTAACATTTTCAAGTATGTATAGGTAGGAAATGAGATAGGAAATGAGTTCATAATCAGTACAAGTGTTTGAAATATTCTTACAAATATCCATGTATTATTAAATCTTAGGAGGGTAGGCTTTGTTTTACTCTGATCTGCAGAATGATTGGCGTTTATAGTTTTCGAAAAAACAACATGGGAAATCTATAGTAAATTCATTTCAACAACCACAACTATAATTAATTTACCATAGAGATTTATATGATATACACTACAGATGAACTTTTTTAATGAAAAACTAGATACATGTAGTTGTAAAATAAATACTAGATAATGTACAACATCAACGCAGTGTATAACTTGTAGATGTCCAAACATGGATTCTAATATACTCTGTTCTTTCTTTTCAGGTATTGTAAAATCGTCATAAAATGATGCCATCAAGATATCTTCATCAGCATTTATGACTCGATGTAAACACTGCTACGGATCATAGAAATCGGTAATCAAGTTGGCTTCTATGGGAAACACGCCAACTTGTCAATATGGCTGAAGCTACAGTAGAATACAAGGCTGCCAATAATGACGTTGAAGCGGGTCCAATTAAATTTAAATCACATTCTAAAGATGATGGTCGGACTTCATCCTTAACAGAACAACCAGTAAGAAGACCGTCGAAAATCCCTATACTGTTTGAACGTTCAGCTAGAAGTTGGTGGAATCCAAAATTTGATTCAGACATTCTTGAAGTGGAATTTCAGAAGCGATCGTTTGTTCAAATTAGACGTCGATTCCAATACGCTTTGGCCTATATCATAACAGCATGTTTCGTTTGGTGCTTGTTTTTTGCTGCCAGACAGCAAAACCATTGGATAGCATTTGTGTCTGGAAGTGGAGCTCTATTTTTAATCTGTGTTATTGTTCTTATTTTTACATTCACTCCTGTATATCAAAACTATACTTTGCACACGTCTATTATTATCTCACTTGCTCTGTGCGGATTTTGTATGATGAGCTTTATTTATGACGATCCCGATCTCTCTGCAGTAGGCATATTTACAGGAATTATTGAAATCATTGTTATGATGTACACAGTCATTCCTCTTCCATTATTTCTTTCAATCGCTCTTGGACTGAAGTTTTCTGTCATATTAGAACTATTTTCTGGTCTAAGAACAAACTTGAATAGTTTACCTTTTATATTAGGAAGAATATTCTTGCACTTATGCATTCACGTGATTGGCATCCACATCTTCATAATGGGACAGGTTAGAAAAAGAAGTACTTTTCTTAAAGTATGTCAGTCGGTCATCACCAGACGGGACTTACAAATTGAAAAGCAATTGAAGCAAAAGATGATTTACTCTCTTATGCCCGCGAAAGTTGCTGAAGAAATTATTAAAGCTAGAGATGAAGAGAAGGGAAATCAAAATGATGACGATGATATTCAAGGACCTGGGTCACAAAAAAGGCACTCGAGCACAGGCAAGGCACATCCGGAGAAAGGGGTCATCAAATTCAGAACTTTTCACATGGATACAGCAAGTAATGTGAGCATCCTGTTTGCAGATATAGTTGGATTCACGAAAATGAGCTCCAACAAAACAGCCGAGCATCTTGTCTACCTGTTAAATGACCTGTTTGGTAGATTTGATGTTCTATGCGAGAAATGTGGTTGTGAGAAAATCAGTACTTTAGGAGACTGTTATTATTGTGTTAGCGGATGTCCTGAGCCAAAAGCCGACCACGCCATGTGCTGTGTTGACATGGGTCTGAGGATGTGCACAGCAATCCAAGAATTCGATCGAGATCATAAAGAAGAGGTGAATATGCGTGTTGGTGTTCATACAGGAACTGTGCTGTGCGGACTCGTTGGAACGAGAAGATTTAAGTTTGACGTGTGGTCTCATGATGTGACACTGGCGAACATGATGGAGAGTGAGGGAAAGCCTGGCAGAGTGCACATTTCTGAGTCAACTTATCACTTTGTCAAAGATGCGTACGATGTGGAAGGAGGTGATCCAGTGGAAGGTAATTTTCTTATGATACAGTAGAACCTCCAATTAAGACCACCTTTATAATAAGACCACTTTTCACAGTCCCAAGTCTTCATATAGCTACCAAAATGAACCTCTGTTTGGAGACCACGTCTCTATTGAGACCACTAACACTGGTCCCTCCAAAGGTGGTCCTAAGAGAGAGAGGTTCTACTGTATGAATTTTATCCTTGTTATTCATCCCTCGCAATCCCTCTGGAATACTGTCAAATGTAGTATCTACCCCTATATTGACATAGATGATGTTTTACAACCCTAAGTTTCCATTTGTCTGCATGGCAGGACAGGACTCAATTAGCCTTTGTCAAGGCCAAGATACTGAGCATTGTAAAACCTGTCTTCACCTATGTCCATATAGTGTGATAGAAACAGATTGTACTTGTAATGGGGCTGTTACAGAGGGTGAATCGTTCCACAGAAATATAAAAATATGCTTATGAGTTTTCAGAGTATCATAATTTTAATTTGATATGAACACGAACCTTGGAACTAAGAAGAAAGTGGTAAATTAAAGATAAAAAATTACTTTTCATCTATTAAATCCAACAAAACTAGCCGATAACTTATATATCAAAGTGTGCGTTGAATTTTCATATGATCTGCATGAAGTTGTATGAAATTATGATTCAGGGTCTGAAAAGAATGTCTTTTTATGTTAATCAATATATTATGCATATAAATTTCGGGGCATCTTTATGAACATAAGAGTATATCTTTTTGATGAGATCTTGATATACCAAAAAAAAATAATGCTTTTCTTCCTACACTATAATGTTGTAAATGCTTTGTGTTTATCGGGGTGAGAAGCTTTGTTTATGGCTTAAAGTAATGGAGTGGCTTTTGTAAATATCAAGTCCATAATGGAGCGCCAGCTGGCAGTAAGATCTTGTTTCTGACACACATTCCCTGCATTTTATTGCCAAATAAATAGATCCTGTAGTATGTGTTTGAGCTTAACAGGACATGAGGTGGTAATCTAGGTAACTAATGACCATCGGGGCAAATATGTCCAGAAGACTAAGTAGATTTTTTTTCTTCTGGTATTTATGCTAACAAACAAGTCAAAGCTGTACAAGTGGACCTTTAAAGTATATCTTGTAGGTGCGAGAATGTCAAGTAAAAACATATTTTCAAACAAGCCAAATACTAAAAGGAGCTAGACAGGGTTATAAATTCAAATAATATGTAATAGAGAACAGCAGTTTGTACCTGTATAAGTAAAGCTGCATAACATATTTCATGCTGTCATATATTGTATGATGTTACCATAATTAGTACTTCTGTATATTTGATTTGTATTTCCTTTCAGATATTCGTAAACATAAAGTTCTGATAGAATATTATAATAAAGAGAAGCAAGGATATGACATAAAGCACATTCAAGATGAAGAGAGTAAGTATGAAATATAATGTATACAAATTTTGAATATTTAACCTCCCTCTTTTAAATGTCACTCAACTACATAAGAGGAGGGTGCTTGAAATGACCCTTCTTTGTTAACAAAGGTGTCTCAACACAATTATTGAAAAGATATTCTTAAACATGTTTATCACATCCTTTTTCAAGCGCCCCCACTTAGCCATTCTAATCCTTAGAGCAAATCACATATCTCTGTGATATGTTAAATGAACAGAATATGATGTGTGAATGTACCGCTGGTGAAGCAGGATGCCACTTAGCCTGCATGACAGTTTTGAAAAAAATGTGTTCGAATAAATCATATTGGGCTCACATCTAGATAACATCTGCAGACTTTCAGTTATTAGAAAGTGTACGAAGCAGATATTTTGAACAATCACTATGCGCAACATCTGGAATAAATGAGACTCATTTATTCCTGGCAACATGAATATAATGATATACCAGTAAAATGGCAATATTGGAAATTGCAATTGTTAAGAAAGATCCCCACGAGTGCACTGAATGTGCTGCCGATGCAAGCATATGAGAAATGATCAATTGATGATCAATAAGTGGACCAATGACCTGGTGTAGATTGTAAAGTCGTGAGAACAAGAGTTGGATCACGACTATAAACCACCACATTTACATTTACATTTACAAGATCAATCAAGTATGTAATCTACTTATGAAAAATTTATTATTCATGATGTTTTTAAGAATGATTTATGAAAATGACAGGCTAATAATTTTTTCACAATTGTAAAAATCGAATCACAATGCACACGTATGTGAAACTGACCATCCTGATATTGACATTATGTTCACAGCTTATATGTGCCAAATGACAATGTGTAAAAATAATTCACAGATTCATTGAAGTCGCTGAATTCATAGTTCCGACCTGTCAATCAAACAAGTCTGTTGTCCAATCAGGGTTGGTTAATTTAACCTCCCTAGTGCCGAGGCACATATATGCACCTCAGATTATATGTAAATGTAAAATGTGTAAATGTGGTTATTTATAGTCGCAATTCACTGTTACCATGCTCTAGCGACTTTACATATTTACACCAGGTCATTGGCATCCTTGTCACACTATATCCATCTCAACTCCCCGGGGAGCATACAGCACATCGCTACCATAGCGCAGACGTGCTAATCACTCACATTAGCGTTCACTCGCCTGACCTGTACCTATTTAACGTGTTGATACCACGTAACAGGGTGAAACCTGTTAGAGGTAGGTTTGCTCAACACCCACCATCAGACCTGACGGGGAATCGAACCCACGATCTTCTGGTCACAAGTCCAGCTCCCTATCCACTCCGCCATGGAAGCACACGATGTCCCTTTAGTCCGCTGAATACTTGGTTAAATTTAATAATCATTGACAATTTCAAAATGTATCTTCTAAGACGTAACTATAGATTCTCACTCAATTTGAAAGAAATTTTGTAGCCTAGAAGTTCACACAACCTAGAACGAGCATGCTTTCAGATGTAGGCAGTTGTACTGATTGGCTTTTAGTATGTATAAGTATTTGTCACTCTGAGTATCAGATGTCAAGTAAATTGAACTCTGAAATGTTTCGCCTGAGTGTAGATTAACATAAATTATGTGACCTGTTTAAATACTGCAACCTGATTGGTTGAACCCGCCACACCCATCTGATACTTAGCTGTGATTGGTCACTTGACCTCATTTATATTCATCACCGGACAGTGATGATTATAGATTAACAGCCTGTGATTGGTCAGAATTTTTAGTGAGAATAGTTATGTGTCAGATGTCTCTTCAGGACATCTGATACTCAGAGTGGTATTTGTATACTCCGTGATTCAATGCCCCTAGTATTAGTTCAAGTAGGTCACAAAATCCAACCAATCACAAGCTCCACTGCAGAAATTTTCAGCTACATTGAGATCAATAACATGATTTTGATTTGTTGGCAGGGCTGCCAAGCCTTGCTCCACAATAATACATTGGTTTAACCAAGGGCTTGATAATGAACATGGCCTAAAAGGCAGTGTGAATGATAAAGCCGTGAAATCCACATTGTGGGACTAGACATGGAACCATCCCTTACATCTCATTTATATATATTTTTTTGTATTCTAATTCATTGAATCTAGGAATGATAAAGTTTGACAGGGTCATTGAATTGGAAATAAATTTGATGATAAGTGTGTGAAATATGAAGGGTTAATATACGACTTATTTTTTATTTCAGCAATTCCAACATATTTTATTGTCGGTCTGAAAAGTGGTTATCAAAGTGAGAGGGAAACGACAAAGAATCCATCTTCTTCGGATGGTGTTGTAATTACAGAAGTACAGGAAAAGAATGGCAAAGAGGTAGGGAAGGGACGATAACCTTCTGCCTGTGCAGGTTTTGATGTCTGGATAGCAAATTTACAAAACAATAAAGCGTAGAATAAGCTAAAATTTATACTGGTGTCTGATTTTAGCTTTTTTGTAGGCTCTATTAGAACTAGAGATGTCAATTTTCACCAATATTGATATTCGAAGCTTCTGCCGTTTTGACAGCCGAAGCTTCGAAGCTTCGGTCATAAAGGGGGTGAGGCATTATGTTAAAGCTCATTAACACTAGTGACCATTTTACAGAGTGCGCTATTATAAGAGAAACAATGAAACAGTGATAGAAATCATATCATTCACTTGTTTGACACGTTTATAATAACAGTAGCAAACTGCAAATGCGTATATCAGTAAACAACTATTATTATATGTATTTGAATGATTAGGTCGGCATGAGTTGTGCATACATTGTTGGTATTTAGTACTTACTTGGTCGTAAACCAAAACACTCAACAACACTATGGTATTATTCTCTCCTGTCAACTACTTGCTGTATTTGACCATTACACTGATAATCACTTAGCATGCTGTTACTTAACTTACCACCTCAATGATTCATTGACCAGCAGACAGCCCTTTCATAAATACCACCAAAGAACAATGGGACACTTGTACTAAACGCCAAAATCAAAAGAAAGCAGCCGACACTGTGGTATAACGATCTCCCTTGTACTACTCTCCTTATTTGACCATTAAACGGTCAATCGTGTACTATACTCTTATGTAACTTTCTACCTTGAGAGTGTAGACTCTATGAATGACCTTCAATGACCAGCCGTCGGCCCTTTCATTGGCAGCGCCAGAGAACAAACGGACAATGGTACACTAACCGCAGATGTGAAGTCCCTATTTGTCTAATACTGGGGTTGTAATTTAGTAAAAAACAAAGCATTCGAATACTGTTTTGCTATTCGAAGCTTCGGCCTTTACAACGAAGCTTCGAAGCTTCGAATTACTTTGACATCTCTAATTAGAACCATTTACTCCTTAAAATCCCAACTATCTATTTCTATCCCTGTTTGATAACATTCTATAATTGATAACATTCTATCATTTCATCTAGTAATAATTTGACATAAGAAATCGTCAGTTATATCCAAACTATAAAGGATTGTCTATTGTATCGGAACAGATGGTCAAATATATCTTTATATATTTTGTATTATTTGTTTAGGGAGACGTAGCATTTGATGGAATTGCTGAAAAATCACACAGTAGTCATGCAAACGCAGAGGTAAGACAATGTTTCAAATTTAATATTCATTTCATTAGTCTTGTTCGGAATAGTTAAATAGTTAAGCATGATCAAAGTCGAAGTCTGATTATGGTAGATTATTTCAATATAATCTACACTCTTCAAATAACTAAACCCTCTCAATATGTAAATGTTTGGAAACAACACATTACTTACTTTTTGAAGTAGTGTGTTTCAGCATTTTATGAAAAAATGGTTGGGGCAGGCAATCGTGTTGGTGATGAACAATTTAAGAAAAATATCAGTGTGAAATATTTTTGTTGACAATTTTTTAGGATGATAATGTTCCTGCTACGGTTCTATTAAACCAGCGTGAGACACTAGCCACTTCTGCAGAAAATCTGCACCAAAAAGGTTTGGTTAAATTTACATGTACATATTTTAACTTGCAATTCTTTATGATAACATGGACAACATCAACTGCTCGTAATTTAGGGGCTACTTTTGACCAAAACATGACACTTCAACCTCATGTGTCTGCCCTTGTTAAACCTTGCAATTGGCATCTTTGTCGTATTGGACAGATTAGGAAGTTTCTCACAATATGGAAGCTTCTGAGAAAATTGTTCATGCCTTCATCAGTTCTCCCCTTGATAATGGAAATTCACTTCTTTATGGTTTACCCGACTGTCAAATCCAACGTGTACAGCGTGTTCATAACACTGCTGCACGGATCTTAACTAACAAAAAAGCATGATCATATAACTCCTGCTTTCAAATGCCTCACTGGACTTGCACCATATTACCTGTCTGAACTCTTACAACCATACTCACCACCTAGATTACTGCGGTCATCAAATAATCGATTGCTTAAAGAATTTAGATCAAGAACCAAGTCTTATGGTGATAGAGCATTTAAAACAGCAGCACCTAAATTATGGAATAAACTTCCACTGTCCATTCGACAATCCAAAACTCTTGCATCCTTTAAATCACAACTAAAGCACCACTTGTTTAAGGAGGCCTACAAGCATACATGAACATTTAGTGGAATTTACGCTATATAAATTGTATTGTATTGTATAGGAGTGGTTTTGGGACGTGCTTACTCTTCACTCTTGAATAAGCGTACATGTACGGGTATTTATATTTCTAAAAAATACAACCCTGTACGACCTTATTCCAACCTGTACGTTTATTAAAATTTCGGTGGTTTAACCAACGTGTACGCTAATTCCAGTCTGAACTATGTACCATGGATCAAGCTGACGCATATGCCATTCAAACCATATGTCAGTTGATTTACAATATCATGATGAAATTTTCCATTTCCCAAGAGATTTTGAAACTTAGCTTTATACTGCTTCGCGCCATAGGAAACCTGGGTCAGGTTTGGCTGTGTGTTTTGTACAATCTTGTGATCTGATGTTTGTGGAACTGGTGTCCGTTGAAACTAGAGACCTTAGACAATATCCTGCGATATTAAATTGATAAAATTAGAAGTCCAGAGTTTCATAATTTGACAAATTATTCCAGCCTGCCCACGTTGTGAAATGCCATACTTACTTACTTTTCACTCGTGTTTACAAGCTACATGTTGTTAAAGGGGTGACCTCAACTAATTTCGTGAACAATTTTGCTGAAGAGACACTCTTTAAAAAATTTAAATTATATTAAACTTTAGTCATTAGAAACAGTTAGTTGAAGTATTTATAATTCATAGTTTTATGTTGTTAGTTGAGTGTCATGAAAGATTACAAAAAAATGAATGGACTTTCTTTTAATGATAACAAATTATTTCATTGTTAAAGCATTTTATTATAATTGGGAATACTCGTAATGAAGCTGCATACTCGTGCTAGCATCCAAAATTTATTGCCACCCTGTACTGTTATTCCAGTGTGTACTCTTTAATAATTTTTTGATAAAATGCGACCCTGTACAGTTATTCCAACGTGTACTCTTATTTATTTTTCCGTAAATTGCCGCCCTGTACTCTTATTCCAGCCTGTACCGCTATGCAAGAGTGAAGAGTACTAGACATCTCTTTTGTTTTTGGTTGAAATTTGTTTTTTGTAAGCACACTGTGCGCTTATTCGAACGAATATGGTATATGTTAACACTGGTATTATTTTAAAACTTATGTATTGAAGTTCAAGTAATATATGTGGTAAACTAATTTATAATTTCCATTTGATATAAGTATTATTTTATATGTAAATATTTTTTCCAGAAGAAACAGAAGAGTCTGCACTTATGGACCAAATACATGCCCAGAGAGAAATTCGAGAAAAAACAGACAAGCAACTTGTGGAGTGCATGCAAGAAGATGGTGGCGTAGAAGATTACTTATATCGACCTCCCATAAATAGATTCACCTTGAATTTTCTTAATAGCAAGTATGAAAGAAGTTATCGCAACAACAGAGAAAAAGAAGATGCAATACCGACTTTTGCAATGCCAAGATACAGCTCTCTGTTTGATCTAATTGTTGCAATCATGTTTTTCGCTCTCATCTCTACATGCATATTTATAACTTTTCCAATTTCTATTGAATGGATAATCTTCTTTGTGTTGTCTTTCACTCTTGAACTAATTATGGTTTTACCCCAGCTCTGTGATGTATGTATTATTGGGTCTTCTTCGAATACCTTTCATAAAGTTGGTGTGTCTTTCTCAGGTTGGCTACCCGTCACATTTTTTGGCGCAATTATTATCAGTTTACCAGCTGCGGCAGTATATTGTAATTTTTCATGCATTATGTTTTCTGAAATAGAAGGCAGCGATTTGTTCTATTGTCTTGTGCTAGTCGCTTCTCTGCTTCACTATTGTAATTTTACGATGCTTAGTTCGTGGATGAAGACTATTCTTGCAATCATTGCTGGTATTGTCCTTCTAGTCCTTTTGGGAATAGGGATTTGTGAAAGTGAATCCGTCGGAGATGCCGTCTTAAATGCCACTCAACATTCCGCGTTAAATTATTTGATAAACGATGTAGCTCTACACAATAACATTTCAGTTACCTTAGCTCCCGTAGACGTCAATGCCACACATTTTGCCATTTTCTCTGGCCACCATCGTTTGAAGTATGAACTCATCCTTAATATGGCAATCCTTGTCCTTCTCATTTTGTTTCTCAACCGTGAATTTGAAATTAGCTACAGATTAAGTTTCCATGGTGATGCACAAGCAGCACAAGATAGCATTAAGATGCAGGAGGAAAAAGACCAAGCTGATTGGCTTCTCCATAATATTATTCCAGAGCACGTGTCCGATATCCTCAAGAAGACTTCCAAATATTGCAAGAACCATAAAGAAGTTGGTGTGATATTTGCAAAAATCTCCAACTACGATGACTTTTATGATGAAACATTTGAAGGAGGTAAAGAATATCTGAGGGTTCTGAATGAATTAATGGGTGATTTTGAGGATTTGTTTGATGAACAGAGGTTTAAAGATGTTGAAAAGATAAAGACGATTGGAGCCTGCTTAATGGCTGCCGCCGGACTCAACGAAAAGTCAAGAAGTATGAATAAAGATCCCAATGCTCATCTTTATGCATTAATGGACTTTGCACTGGAAATGTTAGAAAAATTGAAGCAATTTAATGCCGAGATTTTCAACTTTGACTTTGAACTGATGATTGGATTTAATTTTGGAGAGGTAACTGCAGGCGTTATTGGAACCACAAAACTTCTGTATGATATATGGGGTGATACAGTGAATATATCCAGTCGAATGTACTCCACTGGTCAACCAGGAAAAATCCAAGTTACAGAGGACACCGCTAAAAAGTTAGCTCCATATTTTGAATTTGAATACAGAGGAAAAACCTATGTTAAAGGAAAAGGTGACATGAGCACATACTTATTGGTGAAAAAGCTGGACGGTCCAGACTGGTATGACCATGAACAAAAATGATTGAATTTATGTGCTTCATGAATATTTCTTAATTAGTCTTGCCAAACTGAATGTAGTCCTGTGTATCAGATTCATAAAATTCTAAGTACCGGTATGCTACATTAGGATTCATTACGCATAGGTTTACCTCAAAAGATTTAGGAATTCATACCTATGTAGGATTAAAACTTCTTTAATATGAATACTAATTTGTGCTTTAGAACTGGACAAAACTGTAATTTTACATATGTAAAAGGCTAAAGGCTATTTATAAACCATTAATTAATCTAGCTCCAGTCGTGAAATGCTAACTCAACCGGAGGTTATGTGATACAGTCCTTACTCATTTTCATCTTTAGGGCGTATTCATTTCACAAGTTAGTGAAAATAACCCATCCTCCAAACCGCCCGCTATACATGTATGTGGAACAATTTCTGAAGGCCTAAACCAATCAAAAGTTCAGGAAATTTTATGTTCAACCACGTGAACCGTATGATCGTACATGGCCAAGAAAGAAAGCAATTATTGATATCTAACTTGAAAACTTGTTCCAGTTAAAAAATACAATTAAACCCTGAGGAAAATAGTGCCATCCTGGAT
>CM032664.1:147247-168411 GCA_019095985.1 Streblospio benedicti
AGGTGGACAGTTTGTCTGGGGATAATGTTTTTTTTTTAACAATCTATTAAAGAAATTTACCTCTTTGTATATAATGATTACTTAATTAAGTGATACAGGTGTGAAAATATTAACAAGATAAAATTAATGTTTAATATCGTAATTTTACTTGTGGACATATAACAAATTATTAATAGTTATTCCACATCATGCGGCCAATTATATGTGAAAGTTTTAATATCCAGGATCAACTGACTATTTTACAATTTAGCATGGTTGTTTATATACAAATGGGTTGGTGAGAAGAATGTCTGCATTTAGCACTGAAACAAAGCAATGCCATGAAGCTGCATGAGTTGTAACTTCCTAATTAAGATTTTGCACAAATTTCTGCTCATGTCACATTTCAATTACTTCCACCCCAACAAGGTTAATGACCCTGCACTTGTAAGAACATGCATGTCTTAATTACTGCTCTGCAAACATTAGCACATTGATTGACCACTTGCCTTGACTGGTAAGCATGTAAATACATGTATAAACAATGCCTCCTGCTGCTGAAGGTCACAAGTCTTTAATCTATGTTTGCATAGGAGTCTTCCCCAGTGAATATTTCTTTTTTTTTTCTAATACAGTGGGAAAATTTTAACTGACCACTATACAGAGGTATATCTAAGCTATTTAGGAGCAAAAATAGTGTCCACTGTCCACAAAAGGCAGGTGTCCACTACACAGAGGTTCACTTTATATATGCTACATAGGAAAACTGAAACGGGAGAAGTTAAAAGTGTCCACATAAGGCAGGTGTCCACTATACGGAGGTGTCCACATGGGCAGGTTCCACTGTAGTAGATCTAGGTGAATTCTTCAAGTGCAGAGGGATGATAATCTATAATCAGGACAAGAAAGACAAAAATAAACTCATCCTATCAATTCTCTCAAAAGAAATTAATTGGCGTGATGTTATGACAAAACTCTTGTAATGTAATCGTTTGAGCTAATTTTTTAAGCTATGAATGTGAGCATGTTCCACTTGTCCACAACGTGTTTCTGTTTGGGAAATCCACCTGCCGCACACTTGTTGTAATATAGCTACTAACTTCGTTCGCTGATTGGCTGAAGTTCTAAAACTCCCAGAAATCTTAGCTGTTCGGTATTTTCCGTAACCTGGAAATGACGTCATTTACAGCTTTCCCACGTTTTTATCCAATCAAAGCTCAATATTTGCAGTCACGTGCTCATGTATACTCATGAATATTTATTATCTTAGGGTTCGGTAACTTACGCCGTAATCTGTGACAAGCGTAAAACTTTTCATCAACAGCCGCCATCTTGGTCAGTTTTGACCCCGAAAATCATCATTTAGAAAGAGAAAATAATCCAATTTAATGCTGTTTGTGACTATTCATATTGTGGAAGAAGACGGATTGGTGTCCGAGGAAGAACCTTACCGGATAGCGACGGCGGAATCGCGTGACTGAAAGTCTCTAAATTTCGAAACAATATCCGCGATCATAAGCTTTGTACTTTCCGTGAAAATGGCAAATTTGAACGGAGCAATGTCTTGATAGGGTAGAATGGATTTTGTGTATAGAGAAATATTTAACAGAGCATTGTTATGTGAGTGGATATGTAGTGCAGCGTTGTCTCTCTTCGCCGATAATTGGTCCACATGTTAAATCTTATAAATATAAAAGCAAATGTGATTCTAAACAGATGAACATGGCCGATCATCAAGCACTCGTGGACGGGCCTCCAGCCAAACGTCCAAAAATATCGCCTACACCGCCAGATAATGCTGGTAAGTGTGGTCTTTTCCCTGTCATTATAAAATATTGTACTCTTTTGAGGGAACTGTCAAACCATTTTTCAAGTGCGATCCATGCTTTTAGAGCAACTGATAACCGTTAATCCTTGTAGCCGCAGTTGCCAGTTCGTTTGTCAGACAACCTACAAACAACAGAGCATGAAACCAGTGGAATATACTAGCGCCATAGTGAAATAATAGATGTCTTTCACCACTTAGATAATATGTGCAGATATGTTTTAAATAATTGCTGTGTTTGTGTGTATCAAATCATTTTAGATGACACCCCTGCAGGTTCTTTTTTGGAGATCACTTTGCAACATATAGACAGTAGAATGGAAATCTGTGAATGAACATTACTCCGCTAATGTGGTTTTAAACATTTCATATTGGTACTTTGAAGGTATATTGAATATATATGCTGATGTTGACATCAAATACATTACATTATGTCAAATTTGTTTTTGTTTAAAACCACATATTGGAATAACGTTCATTCATGGATTTCGTTCTGCTGTCTAGATGAGATTGATGCAATTTGACCCTCTCGAAGCTGGAAGTAAATCCACTATATACCCTCTGAGTGCCAGACACGCATTTTGCGTGACGTTATTCACTGTGGGGGTCTTCAGTTGTCATAGTTGAAATATGATCCTTTGTAGCTCTTGCGTTTTTCATCAGAACGTTTTCACATTTACAGTACACATTCAGGAGACGGTCTAGTTTCTTATTTTTACCATTTTAATTAAAGATAAATACAGCATAAAGTTAGATTTTGACAATTTCGAGTAATCGCCCATTCATTTGACAGCTTGCGTGGTTGATTTTAAATGTCGTAGTATCAGTAGAAATTTTAAGTGCAGCGACTTTTTATCCAGGATAGACACAAAAAACACCATAAACCATCCCTATTTCATAAAAATATATTTTTACTTACTATATTACGGACCAAAACCATGTTCAAACCTTAAATTCTGCATCGGCGTGAAGTTTGACAGGCACCACCCGACAAAAACATCATCCGTTTTGATAGAAATACTAGATATCTGACGTCCACACTTATTGGGTAGTTTGCAACAGACGATGCATGGATGACAAATAATATGATAATTCTTTATGAAAAATTTCAATTTTGTCACATCATGGCTGATCTCACCAAAACCGGTATTTCTCGGAAATCAGCCTTGCGCAGCACGCGGCACTGTTATAGAATCGTAAGAACGCTCTTGATAAAGGCTAATTGGGATTCCTTAGCAGTGTCAACATAGTTTTGCGGGCGATTGAACCTAAGAATACCGCTTTCGAGGCTCAAAATAGATATCAGAATATGACGATGACGAGTCTAGTTTCACATTTGTTAATGGTCTCTTTGAATAGCTGGTTTCACGAGGATTCCAACCATATACGACAAGCCATGTTTTTGCGAACACAAATAAGAGTATTTCAGGGCTCAAAATTGCAGCAGATAATGCGTGTTTGGTGGGTAAATATTCGTTCACACTAATAGAATTAAAATATTAACATTATGCTGCTTATTTCCTTCTAGAAATACATCGAAATGTCACGGTAAAGTTGTTGTTGACACACAGGAATTCGAGACTAGAACCACGAGTTTGTTTACGAAAATGGCAGACAAAATCAAACTTTTTTTCTGAAATAAGGCTCCTACAGGAGCCCACGGCACTGAAGGGGGTATTTGGATTGGGCTCCTGTAGGAGCCCACCGCATCCAAAGGGTTAAGTAAAATTTCAAAAGTTCAGTTCTGTTGTAAATTATATAACATGAAATTATCAAAGATAAATGGATGTCCTTGAAGTATATTGTAATACATTTCAACCCTATGATTGCTTGTGAGTATGCAATGCATTCATAAAATTTCCATTCATATTACTTTTTAAAGGACTAAAACTATAAATGTATAACGTAAAATGTAAAATTGTTGGATACATCTCCGGTACACTGTAATAAGTAATAAGAACCGATGCACTGAAGGACATGAAACTTTCTTAATTCATTTTTTGAGAACAAATATATGATTGACAGTTGCTTCAGCAAGATTTCAAACCTTACAAACTTAGGCAATGGGAAGGAACTGTTCGGTTTGTAGTTATGCACAAAGTTCCATGTACCTATCGCAGAAATAATTCAAATAAATGTACTTAGTCTCTTAAATCTTTGATTATTGAATTCTAGGAATATCCCAATGCCCTAAAAATAATGGAATGTGTATAAATTTATACAGGAAATAGAATACAAATCAAAATTTTGTAAAATGTGATGGTAAATCATAATAACTACATTAAACATATTCAGTGTATCAGATAACTTAAAATGTTTATCGTTTACACGACAAGCTCAAAGAAAATTTTCATTCTTGTTACGAATTAAATGGGCTTGAAGACTCTTTATTAGTCTCCCGTATACAGGGTTCTACAATTAGTATGTCCCACTTGTCTAAGACGAGTAAAAATGGTCATCTGATCAGTGAATTCTTGTTGGCACGTGTCCAACTGACAAGAGGCATACATATTCTACATTTACAAGCTATTAGTTAAATACATTAATTGAAAGATATGCTTATCAAATTTCTACAAATAGAAAATAATAGGATAAAAGGCATATTAATTTGTTTTGGAATAATAAGTCTATATATTTTTTATTACAATGACAAGTGTAAAATTAGTGAGGTTTTTCCTTGAATGAGTTCTGTTGAAATAAATAATTTTAAGCGTGGCTAGTTTTCTACAACACAACAATAACTTACTGGTTGATAATTTCAGGAACTTGCTATTTGCCATTTTCAAAACCCCTGATTATCGCAGGTCACTCAGCATAACTTCCCTGTCTGAAATGCGGTTGTATGTTTAGAGATAAATAAGTTTGCCATCCCAGACACGGTCAGGATTAGGTGGGAAAGTGCTACTTGTCAGCAGGACGAGTAACCCTCAAATATCTACTCATCATGCAAAAAATGTACTTGTCCTCCTTATTCAAACTATACCTGTATGCCAAATTGACCAAAATTGCTAGTCATCAAAAGGACGAGTTGCAAACACTTCTTACTCGTCCTCCACAAGGTTTTACTAGCCAATACGAGCGGACGAGAGGCTAATCCTGACCCTTCAGACAGTGACAGCCAAAATAACCAAAGACCGAAGAAAAGAACAGGTCATGAACAGGGAGGAGGGTCCTATTATCACTCATGTTCGATCCCATTTGCAAAGTGATGGGAAGTTATGCCAAGTAGCCTGGCATGCGACAAGAGATTTTGAAAAAGGCAACAGGAATTGCTGCATCCCTGACTTAGATTTTATGTGCCCAGGACACCAGGGCACTAGTTAGCGTTAAGCCCTGCGCAGCAGGAAAATTCAAGTCGAATAGACTTTCTTCAGTGAGAAGAATCTTGAACAGTCATCGTTTTATGTCCTTGTAAAAGGTATTTTAATTTTTTGTTGTAGAATTTTCGATTGGCCAACTTCTTGATGAATTGCCGGATGAATTAGGACTTAGTGATCCTGGAGGAACTTTGAATGGTGGGCAACAGACTGGAACTGGGGAATCAACTATTCAGAAAAATCAGCAACTTTGTCAGTTGTTGTCCACGCCATCTAGCAGTGATGGATCTAGTCAACAGTTGTCTTTATCTCAACAGCAAACTGCAGTTGCCAGTCTTGCTGCCAGCTTGGCAACGATCAAAAGCCCATTGAATAATACCATGAGTTCTCCCCCACCAGGAATGAACAAAGTCAATCCCGCGGCAACAAATTTACAGCATGGTATGAATAATGACATTACAGGCACACCTTACAGTGGTGTAGGCTCTTCTGCAAATAACATATCAATGGCTGGTGTCATGTCTGTGGCAAACACTATGAATTCTATGAATATGAGACCTGTAACATCTCAAGGAATGATGAGTATGAACAACATGAATCAAGGGCAGATGATGAATGGACCTCATGGAATGATGGGGTGTCCACGAGGGCTTGTTATGCCAAACCTCCAAGGTAACCTACAACATCAGACCGTAAATAGCAACATGGGAAACACCATGACCATGCCGTCTACAATGGGAAGCAATCAAATGAATGCTGCAGGTCAGCAGATGCCCCATACTGGGTTACCTACAGCTCAACCTGGAATTCGGGTAAAAAAACAACTCCCTACTATTTGAGCTTCTGTCTATTTATTCATCAAGCTTTATAATGTCCACTTAGATTTTCTTATAGATGACAATGTTTTCTATGATAATATTTTAGCCAAATGCTCAACCTGGTCTACCACAACAGCAGCAGCAACAGCAGCAACAGCAGCAACAACAACAAGGAACTCAGCCACCTACTGCTGACCCCGAGAAGAGGAGGATGATCCAGCAGCAGCTAGTCTTGTTGTTGCATGCACATAAATGTCAACGAAGGGAGGCTGCAAATGGTGCCGAGCGAGCGGCGTGTGCACTTCCTCATTGTCGCACCATGAAAAATGTTCTTAATCACATGACGAATTGCAGTGCAGGGAAAAATTGTCCAGGTAATTTATGTTGTACTTTATCATAAATCTTGTGTGTACAGTGTTTGCCTCAATTATCATTGTCTTGTTCAGTCATCAGTTTAAGATTATTTTTGGTATCTATTTTAATTTTAGTGGCTCATTGTGCGTCTTCAAGACAAATTATCGCTCACTGGAAAAACTGCACGCGTAATGATTGTCCTGTTTGCTTGCCATTGAAGAATGCTTCGGACCAGAAGCGAGCAGGTATGTTTGCAATATCTAGTTAAGTGAAGGTTGCAGGCTCGCTGAGTATTTTGGAAAGCAACAGTTCTCTCCCTACTTGGCGGTTCATTTTTATGCATTTGTAGCAACCTGTAATCATACATTGCTACGTCTTCTCATTCTTGTTTATTAATCTTGATTCATTCATTGAATGTCTAAGCTCATTTCTTTTTGTTTAAGAATTATGGAAAATTTTATAGGAGGCTGCAGGAACCTAAATGTGTAATAAATGAGCATTGTTGTAAAGCAGAGATTTATACATTTTCAAAAACAAATTTTTGAATTTCTTTTTGCAGTAGGAGGAGTCGGTCAGCCCGTTACAGGTGACAATACACCCCCGGCACCTAACATGCCTTCAAGTCAAGCCCCAGCCTCTGCAGACATGCAAAGAGCCTACGAAGCATTGGGTTTGAATCCTCCAAACCAGAGTGGAGTTGTACGACCACCAGGCCCTATGGGTTCCAATATTCGACCTCAGCAAAATATGGGTGTAGGCTCGAATCTTGGGTTAGATTCGAACAGCATGAATGCTCTAGCACAAGCCAGTCCTCAGTCTGGTCAGTCAGGCCATATAGCTAGAATGGCAGCTATTAATAGTGCTGGATTGCCGCCAAGTCTTCAAGGTCATCCTAATATAGGACCCACCACAGAAATGACTGCTGTTCCGAATAAACAAGTGAAAGAATGGCATCAAAGTGTCACACAAGACTTGAGAAATCACCTAGTTCACAAGTTGTAAGTTGTATCTCTTTGTACAAGTTCATTACTTTTCCATTTAAGTACCATTGCACTGTGCCTCCTGAACTGGTTTACTAAAGTACGAATTGTGATATGATTTTTTTTTCTTCAGAGTACAAGCAATATTCCCAACCCCAGATCCTGCAGCTTTACGTGATAGACGAATGCACAATCTTGTTCAGTACGCAAGAAAAGTTGAGGCTGATATGTATGAAACAGCAAATAGCAGAGTAAGTTGGCATTTTGTTTAGCTAGAATAAAAAAAATATATATATCCATCTCCTGGTCTCGTGTCCTTGATTATTGACTAATGTGCTGATAGCAAGTTCATGGAGTAATTTTATCTTAATATTCATAACCATTTTTTACTTATGATAGAAAATGTTCTTCCATTAACTGTGATAGCACATGAATTTCATATCCCAGCTGATGTTAAAAATTAATCTGTTTTGTTTTTCAACAGGAAGAGTATTACCATCTGCTAGCAGAGAAAATATACAAAATACAGAAAGAATTAGAAGAAAAACGAATGAAGCGAATACTTAACCAAGCTCCTGGAACACAAACAACGTCAGCATCAACCGGTGGTAATGCTGCTGCAGGCGTACCGAATGCTGTACCCAATGTTAGGGCCAATTTAAGTGAGTGCTTTCTTAATTTATTTACTCAAATTTTTACAAGATTGAAAAAACTGATTGCCTGACATATCAAGAAAAAATAAGTATTATCTGTGTATACTGATGTTAATATCTCATATTGTATATATTGATGGTATCCAGTTTGGAATGGAGTGTCTATGACAGCTGGTCTATGGTGTTTATATTGTATGCATACACATTACATTTTCATATGATTGTTAACCTTTTAGATGGTCCGTTGTCTGGAGGAGGATTAAATGAAGGAAGACTGCAAACCAATGGAAATGATTTATTTTCACTGGCTCAAAATGTCCAAGTCCCAGGACAAAACTTGCAACGTCCCGGATTGCCCGGTGTTGGTATGCAAAGACCACCAAATCCTGTTTCAAGTCAAAGTTCATTAGCTCAGGTACAGTGTTTTATTGTATTTTAAGCCTCTTTCTATTGCTCATATCATGGTGCACGGTTGAGAACTTTCAGTTAGAAGTGATATGTAGTTGGTCATATTTATACTAATTTGATTATAGCTGGTTAATCAACCAACTGTCAGTAATGCGGGACCGACATTGAAGCAGCAAGGGCAGCAACAGCTAGAACGTGTGCTTAGTAGAGAATTAGAGTTTCGGTTACAAGGTCAACCTACAACATCATCACAGGTTAGAAATATGTTTCTTCAAATAGTTACCACTTGGTGTTTTTGTTGATTATGAAAATGTCATCTTTTTCTTGAAAAGTTTCTAGAAATACATTTTGTATGTGTTTTTCAGATATCTTCATCTAGTCAGAATGGATTAACAAGTGTATCCGGCACCAACTCGCTACCTGTTGGCAGTGTTGGAACTTCAGTCTCCTCTTCAATGTCAATGGTTACTTCCAATGCGGCTCAAAGTAGTGATATGAGCTTAGGCAGTATAGACATAAAGGATGACTTCAATACAAACCTAGATATTAAAAATGAGCCAGACGTTAAAGTAGAACCACAAAGTATCAAGCAAGAACAAATGGATGGTTCAGTTTCTGGCAGTGAAGTGAAGACTGAAATCAAAGTAGAGGGTGGAAAAAGCCTGGATATGGACGGAGACGTCAAACAAGAAATAAAGTCTGAGCCCAGTGAGTCAGAGACCAAACAAGAGGATGCTAGTGGTACGGCTTGTTCATAGTTCTTATTTTTCTTCTTTTTTTTTAACTGCAGATTACAGATTTTTTTTTTTTTTTCTTTTTTTTAGTAATGATCATAATTTGGACCATGACTTATGTGAATGAGAAAATACGCTAACACATTTTCAGTGAACTCATGTTTGATCAGATGTGTTAATTTGTAGGATCATTGGACACTGATGTGAAGAAAGAAAGTGATGACACTAATGAGGATTCAAAGCCAGGCACCGACAGTAACCAGCCCACTCCAGCACCAACTCCCCCTCTATCAAAAAGAATAAAAAAGAGTATGTATTGGATTTTTTTTTCTCGTGTTATTTTTCGTGGTTTTGTTTTTGCCGTGAATGTCTTGTTTAATTGAACTGTATATTTCTTATATTCTGAATATGTTTATCCTAATGTGAATTTATTAAAACTTAATAAGCAGCTAACATGATTCCTGTAATATGGTTATTTCAAATGTACAAAGCTTGTGACAATTTTAGTCTTGAGGTTTTCTTTTTTCTGTAAGTATGGCCTGTCAAATGCAGGGGACTTATTCTCCTGTAAACATTTTGCCCCATTCTTTGAATTCAGTTTGGAAGCCAGATGAACTCCGAATTGCTTTGATGCCAACATTGGAGAAACTTTACAGACAAGAGCCAGATTCTTTACCATTCCGCCAGCCAGTCGACCCAGTGCAATGTATGATACCGGTATGTCAAACTTTATCAGTGACTTTGTTAATCATTTCTTTAAGCATGGAAACCAGATGAGCTGAGGTGTGCTCTGATGCCTACACTGGAGAGGTTATTTCGCCAGGAACCGGAGTCGCTGCCATTTAGGCAACCGGTGGACCCTGTACTCTTACTGATTCCTGTGAGTGTTGTGAACACGCTCATTTAGCCTATTTGCAATTACTTACTTAGTATTGTAATTATTTTGAAATTTGTTTACAATTTTCACAAACTGATTGAAGGACATGATTACCTAAAAATGGCTTACCATATAATCGCTTGTGATTTTGGTAAGCTGAAATTCTCTGAGCTTTTACAATTTTAATCGCTCTTAGATATATTTCAAAATAAGTTACATAGTGTTAGACATTTCTGACACCAGAACACATTCTTGGAACAATGAGTTCTGCAGTGTTTTCTGTTATTTTCTTTTTCCAGTATAATTATTCTTGGTTCACATGAAAATTAACTGATCAAATAAAAATGTTCCGCGGAAATTAGATGTAAATACTACATGTTCATGCTGGATTCTAACCTGTACAGATCGCATCATTTATCCTTTTGACCTGTGTGCTGTTTTGCTTATCATTATAGATAACTCTATCAGCCTTGTATAATTTCAGTTTCCTTGTAAATATATATTATATTTTACAGTCTGGTTTTGTATCATTTGATCAATAACTCTTACTAATAACTTGTCTACTATCCTGTAGAATTTTCATTAATTATGTTCCTACTGAATCATCCGTGCTTCTGTTTAACTGCTGTCTGCTGAAGCTCTGCTTTCACCAAGTTTGAGTGTATAGTATTATCATATCGTTTAACAGTAACTATGCACTTGAGATGCTCTACAATGGTACAGAATGTGGCATGGAATGTGAGAGAAGCGCATCCAATATTTGCTTCTTTATTTTGCATGTTTTATTACATAATTTGCACAACGTCACACTTCAGTTTTCCATATGTAACATTATAGAGCAATGGATCTAGTCTGGCAGCAGAACAAATCTCTATGGCCCAATTCAACAAAGCTCCAAAGGTAGCGTAACTTGAAGCAATACTTAAATTTTAAAGAGGGACTTTGGGTTATGCATGCCAGGTTAGATTTCATCTATTCCTCTTCTTTCAGGGCTTGACATAAATGTTCGATTTCATCCTATAAAACAACAGTGAAAAGTTTGAATATTCACATGCACATTTTTGTTTGAGCAGAGCCTAACTAAATGTGTATGTTGTAGTTATAAAGAGTTAAATTGGCATTGTGCTGTTGAACTATTGGAGACTAATATTTTAGCCTTTTTAAGTTTAGTTGACTGGGAGTGAGAAATGTTAATGTCATGCTTTGCTCAATATTTAATCATCAAACTTTCTATTCTATTCCTGCATCTTTTTGCTTTGTACACCTTTGTGATTGCGATTGCTTTTGATTAACCTCTTGTGTGTAAAAAGTCCAGGCTGGAAGTAAAACGTTTTTTCAAATCATTTACATGCAATCTATTGTAGGATTACTTCGACATTGTAAAGAAGCCCATGGATCTTTCAACTATACGAAGAAAACTAGACACTGGGCAATATAAGGATCCTTGGGAATATGTTGATGATGTCTGGCTCATGTTTGATAATGCTTGGTTGTACAACAGGAAAACGTCCCGAGTGTACAAGTATTGCACTAAGGTAAGTACTTGCTTTACTTTTTGTTGAAATCGCAAGTTGCTGAATATTTGATCATGTAAGAAACAAACATGTAGCTTGTTAAGCTTGGTCTTTTCACATGACTATTATGATTTTGTGAACTTATTTTGAGACCACAGCTTAGGCTGTAAAGAATTTCAGTATTGTGACATTACATATGCATTTACTTTCCACAGTTATCTGAGGTATTCGAAAGCGAGATTGATGGCGTCATGAGATGTATGGGCTATTGCTGTGGGCGAAAATATGTGTATCACCCGCAGATGTTGTGTTGTTATGGAAAACAATTGTGTACTATTCCTCGAGATGCTACATACTTCAGTTATCAAAATAGGTATGCACATAAAAAATCTTTGTTTACCGATTTAAATTTTAGTATGTTAAGAAATACTAGATTCTTTTCTTCCTTTTTTGTATGGTGCAATGAAATGCAAAAGTGTATAACTTCAGTTGTCACTGTAAGATATGTACTATTCCTTTGTTCAGTGTTGTTTGAATCTGCTACAAATAGTTAGCATATTGCACTAAAATTTACTTTTTTGTCCTTAGATACGTATACTGTGAGAAGTGTTTCAATGACATAAAGACTGAAGAAGTTGAGTTAGCTGATGATCCTACTCAACCACCAATGTAAGTCTAAATTAAGTTAGAATGGTTGTGATACTTCAAATTTACTTTCTACTCAAGGTTGATGTCTAGATGTAACATGGCTGCATTGTATTTTAATTTTAATCTTTCGTAAACTTTTACTTGAAAATGTATAGTAGATTAATTGAAATAAAAAAAGTTTAAATTAGATAAACAAACCCATATTAATTTAATGTTTTGGGTGGTTTTTTTCCAGTAAAATTAGAAAAGATGAATTCATAAAGACAAAAAACAACGAACTAGAGCCTGAACCATTTGTTGATTGTCAAGAATGTGGAAGAAAACTGCATCAAGTTTGTGTGCTGCATATGAGCGCTATTTGGACAAACGGCTTTACTTGTGATAATTGTCATAAACAAAATGGATCAAAGAGAAAAGAAAACAAATATACTGCAAAACGTAAGTAAATGTGCTATAAAATTGTATTTTGTAGCATCTCTGGGTTAGAAATTGATATTGAAAAATGCCAATTCTGAAAATTTTGACACGAAATGTAAATTGGGATGAAAGGTTATCTTTGCCATTTTTGAGAGAATATTTGTTTGCAATATTTTCATGTCAGAAGGTTCATGAGGGTTTGATTGTTTCACTCTAAACATGGTGTTTACACAGATTTTAGAATTAAAATTATTTTGTAAGTGAATTTCTAATATTTTCCTATTGTTTTTAGGCTTGCCTGTTACAAAACTTGGAACCTATCTAGAAAATCGGATCAATTCGTTTTTAAAGAAAAAAGATGCTGGAGCTGGTGAAGTTTTTATCCGTGTTTTAGCAAGTTCTGATAAAATTGTAGAAGTTAGACCGGGCATGAAACAGAGGTAATAGCAGTAGTAGTTTTAAAAGTCTAGTTGATCTTTTTGTATATTGTAGCCCTAATCAATGCATAGAAATAAGCTTTTATAAACAAACTATTTCATTCACTTATGTAACCTAAATTTTCTACGTATAATCATACTGTTATTAAGATTTTACTTCATATTCCAGATATGTTGACAATGGGGAAATGAATGATAACTTCCCTTACCGTGCAAAAGCTATGTTTGCATTTGAAGAAATAAATGGAGTTGATGTGTGTTTCTTTGGCATGCATGTCCAAGAATATGGATCTGATTGTCAACATCCTAATACTAGAAGAGTTTATATTGCTTACCTGGATTCTGTTCACTTCTTTCACCCGAGGCATTTTAGAACTGCTGTGTATCATGAAATATTGATAGGATATCTAGATTATGCCAAATCATTGGGGTGAGCACTAAAGTTTGCATATTGTTAAAACATTTCTCTTGAATACTCATGGATAATATCTATATGTGAAAATAAATGTTTCAGCGGTTTGTCATTCAGTCAACAAATGTTATTTATGAGAATGTTTTAATTAACCTTGCCATTGTTTCTCAGGTACACAATGGCACATATATGGGCCTGTCCACCAAGTGAAGGAGATGACTATATATTTCACTGTCACCCACCGGAGCAGAAGATCCCTAAACCAAAGCGACTCCAAGAATGGTACAAGAAAATGTTAGACAAGGCAATCATTGAACGAGTTGTCATAGACTACAAGGTAAATTTTCTATGTGTTATATGTCCTTATATACACATTTTCACATCTTCTTTTCTTGTTTAGAGAAAAATATATGTTAAAAGCCCTAGTAGATATTTGATGTTTGTGTTGCTGTTCGTGTTCATGTTATAAAACATTGTTGGTGTTTACGTCACTTATCAGTATTAACATATGGTTTTGATTTGCAGGACATCTTAAAAGATGCCATAGAAAACAATATCACTAGTGCCACAGATATGCCCTACTTTGAAGGCGATTTTTGGCCCAATGTGCTGGAAGAAAGCATAAAAGAATTAGATCAAGAGGAAGAAGAAAAGAGGAAACGAGAAGAAGCAGAAGCTGCTTTGGCTGCAGAAGCTGATGAGCCACTTGAAGAGGAACCCGACTGTGTTGAAGTAAGTACTTATGCTACTGTATTCCCTTACATTACACAAAGTTGCCAAGTACTCCAAAATTGTACACTGATTCCGAACCTTCAGACGAAATTATGTATGTTCCGAAATCTTTGAAAAATGACCGTATTATTTAGAAACCTGTGCATTTTTCTCGAAGCCTCCATGACATCCGCAAAGGGCACATTTGATTTCCCTAAATTCTCGCGCCACAGACGTGAGCCCCAGTTTATCATAATGTACTCGATTTTTATGTAGATTATTCAGGATTTTTTACTTTATGGTATATACTTGCTTTTCTTCCAAAAAATAGTTCAAAATTCTAATTTTTAAATATATTTTAATCAATTTTTAAACATTACAGGTTCCTTACATGTTTCCTTTTTTAAATACCATAAAGTTAGAATCATGAGACCCACTTGATATAGACTTAATTAGATATGATCAAGGTGAAAGTTTGTTAATGATTGTTGTTTTCTCATTTCAGCCCCCTGGTAACGGTGCAGTAGGAAAGAAGAACAAAGGTGCCAAATGTAATCAGAAAAAGAAACAAAAAAGTAAAAATTCCAGTCAACGAAAGAATAATAAGAAATCTAGTTTACCTTATTCTGGAAATGACTTATCTCAGAAACTCTTCCAAACAATGGAAAAGCACAAGGAGGTGAGAAAAATTTGAGGCTAGAACTAAGAAATATTAATTTGATTTATTATCATTTTGAAAATAAGAAAAAAATAATAATTATTGTGCTCATATATATTTTCTACTTTATAGGTATTTTTTGTGATTCGATTACATCCTGTGCAAACGGCTGCAAATCTCCCACCAATTCAGGATCCTGATCCACTTATATCTTGTGATTTGATGGATGGTAGAGATGCATTCCTCACGATGGCACGGGAGAAACACTACGAATTTTCATCTCTAAGGCGATGCAAGTTTTCAACAATGGCATTGTTGTATGAATTACATAATCAAGGAAAAGACAATTTTGTGTACACCTGTAACTCTTGCAAAGGCCAAGTGGAAACAAGGTGGCATTGTACAGTTTGTGAGGTAATGGCTTTTTCTCTTTTAGGTAGAAATGTATTTGATGTTTGTATGTAACATTTAAGATTTAAATATTCTTAAACAAATAGACTACATCATCTTTGAAGTGGCAAAAAATGGTAAACACCTTCTTTCTGTCTTCCAGGACTTTGATCTATGCGTAATTTGCTACCAGAAAGACACACATAAGGATCATCATAAAATGATGAAACTTGGTCTTGGACTCGATGATGATGCGACTGGAGAAGCCAGTAAACAGAACCCTGCAGAGGCGCGTAGACAGTCAATACAGAGGTGTATTCAGTCGTTGGTTCATGCTTGCCAATGCAGAGACGCGAACTGCCGCATGCCAAGTTGCCAAAAGATGAAACGTGTAGTTGCTCATACTAGAGGATGTAAACGAAAGACTAATGGCGGATGTCCCATTTGTAAACAACTTATTGCTCTCTGTGTATATCATGCTAAACATTGTCAGGAGGCAAAATGCCCGGTGCCATTCTGTCTAAACATTAAGCAAAAGCTCCGACATCAACAAACCCAATCTAGACTACAACAAGCTCAGTTAATGAGGAGGAGAATGATTATGATGAACAGAGGTAGTAGCATCACGGCGTCAGTCAATGCATCTGCAGGCAAGCAAGCTCCCTCGCCAGTGTCGTCGCAGTCATCAGTTGTCACATCGCAATCAGTTGGATACCCGGGACAATCTGGTGGCAAACCTGCTCAGGCTCCTCCACCAAGTGCAATACAAGCCGTGCAGCAAGTTCAAATGGCTGCTCAGCAGCAACGTGCTGCTCAAGCAGGCGGACAGTACAATGCTAGTGTGCATAACACTAACGTGTCGCAAGCTCATAATCCTGCCATCAACCAAATGGTTGGTATGAGGCCTACCGGTGGCAAGCCAATGCAACCGCAAACTCAGCAACCGCAGCAGCAAATGGCAAACCAACCAATGACAAACAATGCTCGTATGCCACAAATGCAGGGCTTGCAACGTTTACATTGGCAGCAGCAGCAGCAGCAGCAGCAGCAGCAGCAGCAGCAGCAGCAGCAACAACAAAACCAGCAATTAATGCAAGGCATGGGTCCACAGTCCCAAGCAGGACCAAGAATGCCAGTGCCTGGTGGTATTCAGCAAACAAATATGCCCGTTCAACAGGGTAGTGGCATGAATCCACCACCTGCCCGGCCGCAAAACATATCACAACAAGCGCTGCAGCAGCTCTTGCAGACGCTTAAGTCACCATCGTCTCAAGAACAGCAACAGCAGGTCCTCAATATTCTCAAGAGTCATCCACAGTTAATGGCCGCATTCATCAAACAGGTACATGTACTTTTAAAAAATACAGATAAGTTTAGCACTTGGTATTTGATAGATGGTACTCACGCACAGCTATTAAATGTAATTTTAAATGTTATGAAATTATAGCAGATTTTGACATGTTCATATTGGTTGTACGGATAATTCAGGTGTTTCTGATACTGGCCAATGGTCATTGCTACAAGTGTAGACATGTCTGATCTACAATTTATATAGATATAAGTTATATTTCAATTTTGATAACCAATAAATGATTGTTGAATTCTACCAACTTTAAAACGAGGCCTGATTTTACCTTTACTAAACATTTTTTTTGTATGCTTGCAGAGAAAGCAGCAGCAGCAACCCAACCAACAAGGAATGGCTGGGATGTTACAGCAGCAAATCACTCAAGGACAGTTGGTTCAACCTAACCAGATGCAGAACCAGCCTATTGGCCAACAAATGAACCAACCGATGGGTCAGCAAATGCCTCAACAAATGGGCCAGCAAATGGGACAACAGATGCCCCAGCAAATGGGTCAACAAATGCCCCAACAAATGGGGCAGCAAATCGGACAAATTGGTCAGCAAATCGGACAGAACATGGGTCAGCAAATAGGACAGCCTGGTCAGATACATCCTAGTCAAATGAATCCTGCTCAGCAGCAACATTGGATACAGCAGCAAAGACTGCGTCAAATGCAACAACAGCAAGCCAATCAGGTTGGCCAGCAACCGAGCTTGAACCCTAGTCTCCAGCAGCAGCAGCAGCAGCAGCAGCAGTTTCAGCGACCGTATGATGACCAGCAGCGCATGAGAATGATAAACCAGCAAAATTTTGGTGGGCATGGCATGTCGACGATGGGCAACCAGCAATTTCAGCAGCAACAGCAGCAACAACAAATGATGCAGCAAGTGCAGCAACAATTAAAGCAACAGATTGCGGGCAATCAACCAATGTCTCCTCAACAACAGCATATGCTGGGTCAGCCGTCTCAGTCTCCTCTGAATCAAGTTCGATCTCCTCCCTCGTTGCCGAGTGCTGTTCGATCTCCTCAGCCTATACCGTCGCCGCGTCAGCACACACCAAACCCCACACCATCACCGCGGGCTGCCACCAGTATGCCTTCCCCGTCCCCACAGTTAGGTCAGACACATTCGCCTCATCCAGTTACAATTGCAGGTCCTGCAGACCTAAATGCAGATCAGGTGATGTTACCACAAATACAGACTTCTCACGCAAATCAGGATTTATCATCCATGAACCAAACAGAGGATATAACTCAAGATCAATTATCCCGTTACGTAGACAGTTTATAGTAGTTTGTAGTATATACCTATCGTAATCCAAGTTTGGACTTGCTTTGACAGTTCTGTCTGAATATTGGATTTAAACCTGTAAAATCACTTGGAACCAAAATTTTGCTCTTGCATTAATTTATTTTTGTTTCTAATTTTGTTCCTTGATAATCAGGGAGAAAAAGACTATTGCCACATTTCAGATACAGAATTATAGTTGATTACATACAATTGTACATAACTTGAAGTACTATTATTACTGCTTAATTCTCATGCTTGTGTACAACAATTGTAATTAACCCAGGTTGAACAGATAATAAAGCAGCTATCAAATTTATCTGTTTCACAGTGTACCAAGATATGGATAGCTATATTCTAGAAAGAAATGTGAAGTTTGCTATAGTTGGCGAATTATTCCACGCTGTTATTAGAATGTACTTCTTGTTGTGCTGCTTTAACGTGATACGCTGTTTGAATTGTTGTGTTTCGCAAAGACATAGGATCTCCTCGCTTAAATAATGAGCTCCAGTATATAAACTGTAAATATGATCTTGTGTATAAACAAAAATATAGGAAATGTATGTGTCATTGTGAAAGTGAGTGAAAACTGTTTTGTTTAGCATCATGAAAGTTAATTGTATATTTAATCTTTACTTAATTTAAGGTGTGCTATGCAAAAGTGCACATTCTTATGAGGAGAGCATCGCTGGTGCATTTTAATGTCATTGCAATTGTTTATTTTGTACTGAAGAAAATACACTTTGAACCATAAATTTAAACTATGTATTTATTGTTCATCATTTTTCCTATCATGTCACAAACATCACTGTAAATTTCCTGCATATGTTTACATTAACACTGCAAAGAATAGTTAAAATTGATCATTCGGAGTATCATATGTCAAATTGAACTCTTAAATGTTTCACCAGAGTGGGTTTATTAATTTATGTGACCTGATCCTTGATTTAACGCATTGTGCTTTTATAATTGGCTCTAATGAACATGTATGTTGTCCAGCACTATTTATTGTCGCATGTTCTACAATCAACAATAGTGTGAGAGTTGGTAGATATTGACACAAGGTATTTTAAAATTTGCTGTGACTACCTATTTCCAATCCTGGGATTAAAAGGCCTGTAATTGATCACATTTTAAATGAGCAATAGTTATGCTTTAAAGGTCATATCTTGACATCAGATACTCCGAGTGTAATTGATATACTCTAGGCAATATTCATTTTCTACCAGCAATTTCGGTTCTGTGGACAAAGAACTAAACCAGTACCGTATTTCCATGTTTTGTAGCCTCCCCTCAAATAGATGCCAGGATTATACACCAGTTAAAATCAATAAATGCCTCTCGTATTAACGTTATTCAAGGCTGGTGCTTATCAAAGAGAATACCGCTGGAGCCAAGTTGATTCATGTTTATTATCTTCGATGTGGTATTTGCTATGTTATTCCCAATCTCATTTTGACAGTTAACATATGTGGAGTGGGATCGCATACCAATCCCTGTAATTATACACTTGGGAGCAAGTGGCGGTGTTTATTTGAAGTTACTTGAGTGAAGTACAGTGGCTTCCTCAGGTGTGTTAACTTCAGTTGATCAATCTTTTTGTGTTAATTAATGTCTCCTTCAAATAGACGCCTTTCTCATTTTAACGCCTATGCTAGACATGAAAACAATAAATGCCTAGGCTACAAAATGAGGAAATACCGTATTCGATGTCAACAAAATTGTTGGCATTGTAAAAACCATTTTTTATACCACGAATAATTTATAGAGCAAATTCCAGGATTTTAAAAGTTTTTTTTTTTTAATTGATGAAAAGCTCAAACTTTTAGTCCGAGTCATATTGTAGCATGAACAAATGTGTGCAAACTTACTTAATTACATCATATTAGCATTATAATTCTTACTATAATTATATTATAATTATGTAAACTTAGTATGCCAAATGTATTGTCTTGTCAATTTTTATTAGCTCACCTGCTGTGAAACAGCATGTGAGCTTTTGTGATCACCTTTCGTCGATCTGTCTGTCAAATTTGTTAGTCATATTAATGCAAACTACATTTATTCGTAATGCAAACTGCATAACCACATCCACAGAGGCCCATGTTTTTTTTTGCTAGTCATAATGCAAACAGTCTGTTAGTCATAATGCAAACTGTATCATTACCCCTACCCAGAGGTCCATGCAATCCCCTTGTAAAATCATCATCTATTGTGAAACAGATTAAATGAAACTGTTTCAGCTTTATTAAAGCCTTAAACTCTGGTTTTTCATTTGCTTAGCTGTGAAACAGCATGTTATCGTAGAACTATATTTGAATCATCATGCTTCTGGGTAGCAAATTGATCCACCCCACAAAAAATTGGAATAATATATCATTTACAAACAGCACATCTCTGTAGACCTTTAAAAATTTATGGAAAAGAATTCAGACAAACATACTTTGAATAAAACTTATATATAACTTATTATCTAAAATGTGCAATCTCTTTTATGTAATTATAGAAGATTATGGCCACGTAAGATTTAAACATTCAAACATTATAACTGTAATCTCCACAAATGAGCTGCTTATTAGCTCATATGATTTGATTATTTAAATAAAATTTTATTCTTCTTATTCTATTCATAGTTATTGTGTAGAACGGTTATGCACACCTTTTAATCTAGTCACCATATGATGCAAATGTGTACTGTAGTCACAAAGCTTTTTTATCATTGCGATTCATTAATGTATAATAGAAATAAAGAATATCTATTTTAAATATTTTCTCACATTACATTAATACACATACCTATTATCAGTGATCATAACCATTGATCATCAAAACTCTAATCTTTATCCGTGTCCTGTTGGATATAGCTTATAATCTTTAACATATTGGTTCAGACGGACGTTACAAAGTCAACATATTTTTCAAATTTAAGATTTTTTTACCTAACAATTTTATAGATTCAAATCTTGAACAGGAATAAACAGGAATATAATAAGATAATTCGATCTCAAAGTATCTGTAAATAGGCAAGACATTTGATGTACTGGTTCTACCGTATACGACCATCCAAGTGCTCACCCCCGGGTAACAGCCCTCCCTCCTCTTTTTCCTAAATGTCCATTCAAATTAAGTAGTAACAGCACTCCCGTGTAACAGCCCACACCCCATTTTTAGAAAATTTCAATTTAACAGCCCTGGGTGCTTGGATGGTCATCTATAATATATTTTTTGTATGAAAGCAGTGAAGTACAGTTATTTGCTGTATCATTATTATCTATTCCAAATATTAAGAGTTGGATTGATATCAATATTGAATAAGTGATTAATATATCTCCATATCCTCCCCAAATGAGAACATCTCCAAGATAAATGTATCATACATATAATTTACATCTCT
>CM032664.1:174939-297888 GCA_019095985.1 Streblospio benedicti
ATGGATATTTAATAGGTTTATAGTTATAACTTATTTTTAAAGTCAACGTACTACCAGTATTTAACAAAAACTTTACACAGATTGCTTTGTGTCCAAGCTAGGATTGCTCATGCCTGGATCATTTTGCTTATCTTTTGTTTGTCTAGCCTATTAATTTGCAAATGCAATCAAAACAATGTTCATTCCACACTCTGTCCACCTCGTAATCATGATTGAAAATTCAATATTAACTTTTGTATCTCATACATTACTTTGCGCCTTCTATTAGTCTTCAAATATGCAGTTAGCTGCTATGTTGAAGTAGATAGGGAAAAAATGAAATTAAAACTTCTATCAAAAAATAGTTAAATACCAAAGTTGTGTCCGTAGTCTTTTTTGTTGATGGCGACATTGAAGAAGTTACATCAGCTATAATAATAACAATAAAAAAATGTAAAAGTGATAACCTGGGTTTAATGTTTAATGTGAATGAAAATGATAAAAATGCAAAACAAAGACAACAACAAAAATATGATAATCGTAAAAAAATTGTCAAACAATTATTCATTCATTTCAATGAACAATAAACCTGAGCTTCATACCTCTCACTGACGGCAGCGCTGATTGTGTTCTGGAACTTTTTGGTAATGATTCTTGATGCGCATCAGTTACTGGACTAGTTTTCTGCTCAGGGGCATTTCTCATCTCTGATGTCGGTCGAAACCTCCATTTTTCAAAATCTTCTTCTGGGACTCCTTGAAGTCGGGACAGTGACCTGAAGTTGTCACTTCTGCTTGGAATTTGCTTTACTCGACAGCACGCAGTGTTGTACATACTGGGTGGCATTTGAATCTCATCTAAAGCTTCCTTTTCAAGTTCTGCTCGAGGTGTAAACAACTTTGCAACTGATTTGGACATGCTGCTGAGAAGAGGCTTTGGATAATCTCTCTTTTCACTAATTTGACTATCTGGTGATTTCATAAAGCTGTTTCCTTTCTCATATTTTTCTACATCTTGGTCGTCAGATTCATTATACTTAGCCTTATCATTTGCATTGGTGGAATTAACTTTATCGTTTTTCTTCACATTCTTTCCTGGTGTAGAAACCTTTGATACAGAAGGCTGGATTGTACTGGGATGCCATCTTTTACCTTGCCTGCTTTGTGTTCTACGTAATTCCCGAATACTTCTTACTATTTTGGTCACTGCACCGAGTGCAACGATTCCCATTTCTTTTAATTGTTTTTCAGTTAAGTGAATAGCTGTTTCCATATCAATTTCATTTTCTGCAAATATATCTATGTACTTATCAACATCTTGCAATCTTAAACTTCGTAGCCACTGCTCTACTTCAGAGTCACTAAGTCGGGAATTACTGGTTACATCTTGCATTTTTTCTGTGTCAGAAGAAAGACTTACAGTTTTCTCTTTGGACTGGAGATTTATTGTTCCTATCATCTTTTCTAGTAGTTTTGCTTTTTTGTCAAAAATATCATCATACATATCTTTAGTATCAGACATACATGAGCTTGATAAATCAAAATCGAAAATACCCTTCACAGGTATTTTTGGTGAACCATCAGATTCAGAATTTGTTTTATGCCTTTTGACTGGAGGAAGACGATGAGTTTTTCCATTAAAAGGTGTGTGAAATCCCATAACTGAACCAACAGCATGCAAATTTCTAGAATCTGCATCATCTGGAAGATGTATTTCAACACTTTTTCCTCTTTTGTGCTTGGATTTCTTTTCAGCATTATGATTTTTTCCATATTTCGTACCTGGAGCAGTTGACGACTTACTATGTGTTTGTGACTGCAATTTCAAAGGATGTTTCTTTGGTACAGACTTACTATTTGAAGTATCTTGCCCAACATTTAAATCTTTTTGCTTAATTTTGCTAGGCTTGCCTTTCATATTATTTGTATTGTCATGAGGTTGTGAAATTCCAAGTCCATATTTATCTCTTAAATCTCGAGAAGAGGTATATGAGGTCACTTTTCCTTCACTCCCATACTGCCATATCGAACCGCCAATTTCTTTCCTTAAATAAACAAAATACATTTGGAAGTTTTTTTGTTTGTTTTTTACCTTACTTAAAAAAAATATATGACAGTATTTTTTAAGGTTTTAATCAAGAAATTTTTTTCGTCTTTTTTCCTCACTTTAAAAAAAATGACAGTATGTTGTTTTTAAGCTTTTATTCACCCATCAATTTAAATGTGCAGAATATCAGTTACTTAGTAGGTAATGTGAGGAGTTTATTGTAATTCTTTATTATGCATATGATTATCTCACAGGTGAAATAAGTACTTGGAACTAACTTTGCATATGCTATTTCAAATTCATTTCTTTTGAATCTTTACTGACTTTCCCCACACTTTTCCAAATTCTTGATTTTTTTGTGTGATTTTCCTCCTTGATTGTCACTAACTTATCCCTCTCACTATGACACTATGCATTACACCTGGACCTACATTACAGCAATATTTGGACTCACCTGATCGTCGATCTCCCTGACCCATTTTCTGCCAGTTTTTGCTTGTGCATCAGCAGAGAATCTTCCATTTGGTCCACGTCTTCTGCAAGTAATGCTGTCGCATCACTGGACAAATTAGAAATCCTAAAAGAGTTTAAATATATAAACATTAGCAATCCAATTAAAAATCCTATTCTATCAAAATGTCTATTGAATCTCTTTGCATTTTAGATTTTATGCTGAACAGTTCTATTCAATTTATCATGCAGTCCTCCAATTTATTTTGAAGTGCATGTATTATACTTGTGGAGCCTCAAACCAAGTCCCAGACTAAAACCACTTGATCTGTACCAAGTTACTTGTGTACCCAGCAAACATATGAATATGCTTGGACAGATGATCTTTGTCATGAAGCAAATAATTATCCAAATAAGATTTGTATCCACTTACTTTTCTCCCAAATGTGATTGCTGGAAACTTGCCATTGCATTTTTGTTTCCTTTCTGAATTACTGAAATTACAATATATGTGTTAGTTTGCAGTGATAGGAATCAAATTATTTCAAATTATCATAAAAGGTGTCAGGCATAGGTCGATGTTGGGCAGCTTATTCTAAACCTTTTTATGATATTTAATTTAAAGATTAAAACCACGTGCAAAAGCAAGATAACTTAGTGCAATGTCATCATTGAAAGTGTAGAACATGGAAAGTGTTTATTCTCTCCTCAATCCTCATGGTACTTGTCTCTCATTTTCAAATCAACAATAATAAATGCTTATTTACTTTAAGAGTTTGAAGACAAAAGTAGTCTTTAAAGAGTAATGTTAGCGTGTTGAAATAAAACCAAAAACAAATATAAATAAAAAACAACAGCATACTAATTTAATGAAAGTATGATACTGCAGATCTTTGTTTTTCATTGTTTTTTTTTTCAATTTTCAGGACATGAATTCTATAAGGTATGGGCTTATGTTTTGCAGGTAAATTTTAGACGAAGTAGACTTTTGACAGCAAATTTAATCCTAACCCCAATTACACAAGTGGATTTGTCTTATAAAGAGGTAAACTGAGCCTAAATTTGTGGACTCTGCCACGCCGTGGTCACCCTCTTGTACCCGTTACTTTACGTCGTGGCACTGGATATGATAATCCATGTTTGTAAACATTACTTGGAAAGGCGACCTAGGTTACGCAGCCTCCCACGTAGTCAAAATAAAGCTTTGGCCTTATCTGCTGAAACAGAGGAAATAGGAGCACTTAAACAACAAGGTTAGAGTATGACTCAATCCGCCACAGGGCGATCTTGGACGCCAATTACAGGGATTTTAGCCTTTTGATTTTACATACAAATCAATTAGCTCGGCGTCAGTATCCCCCACCAGCTGCCTGTTGGCCCCAGACGGTGTCAAGATCAAGCTGCAAGACAGGAATCGAACGGACCCGAACTAGTTCTGTTGCTGCCGCTATTAAAATGAAAAAAGTTACATTTATTTGCGCCTGAATATTACAAATATAACAGTACAAAAGTTAGTTTATTATACTTAATTGTATTTCAACACAAAAGAATTTGACAAATTCACATTGTACAAAAATACATGAGAATATTAGAAAAGTAATATTAAAATCATACTGTTATACATAACTTACATCCAACACGATCTTAATGCTTGTTCAAATTACACATGAGAAAGTCTAAGGTGGTGCAATACATAAGTGTTTTTATTTTGTTTTTGTCAAAATTACCATAAGATATTCAATTTGTTTACATCTCTTCATCAGTGTTTCTGATGTCATTCATCACCTTGGGGGTTGGATTTGAGTAGGGGTTTAATGTATCCTGGCATTCACCGAAGTTCTTCCTGGCACATAAGGACTGGGTATGCAAAAGGGGCCACTGATGTTGAATCTTGGCTGTTATGTTTTTCTGCAGGTGGGGCACATGGTTCAGATTAGCATGTTGGCGCCATGCTCCTGAGCCTGTTGGTCATGGTCCATACATAGTGGCTGGAATCAGATGACTGTCCTGGATGTGAACACACTGAACCTGATGCGGATGAGCGAGATAAGAATGGACATTCTCAACGACCATCCTGGCACGTGAGATGCGATAATTGTAAATACGTTGTTCCATACTCAAGTTTTTCTGGCTAAAAGGGTTTTCATCATGTACTCCCTGAGTGCAAACACTTTCGTCCCCCTAATATGAGTATGGAAATGGTATATTGTCATTTGGCAAGTTATCTGGTATGGTATTCCGAGGTCGCCCTCATCAAGCCCTTCCTTCAGAGGCGATGAATTGAAGAGCTGCATATCGGATTGGTGGCCCACCACCCACATCAGTGAACATGAATTTATAGTCCGCATCCACCAGGGCCATGAGAACTACAGAAAAAAAAAACTTGTAGTTATGGTACAAACTGCCAGACTTGTTTGGTCTTCTTATGCGTATGTGTTTGCCATCCAAGGCTCCCAGAGCGTGAGGCATATTCCATTTCTGCTGGAACCTTTGAGACACTTGTAGCCATTCTTCTTCGTTTTTGGGGGAACGTGACCACCTCCTCTGCTAGCTCATCTTGAATTGCCTTACACACCTCGGGGATTATCACAGCTATGGTGTGGCGGCTAACTTCGAAAAACCGTTACTTAAAGTAGGGTAGTTCTCACCTGTGGCCATGTATCTCAACGTGATTGCCAATTTCAATCCAGGTGAGTGTGCTTTCCTGTAATTGGTGTCCTGTTTCTGGATTCTTGGAGTCAAACGGACGAGAAGTTCCTCAAACATTTGCGGAGACATGCGTAGGAAGTTGAAGTAACTATATGGGTCTTCCACTCTCATTTCAGCCATGAGGTTATCGTAGTGTCCAAATAGGAGTCTGCGGTCACCAGACCCCCACGGACAAACCCACCACTGCCTCCTCTTCCTGGGGCCTTGCTTCCTGCGACGCCGCCTTCCGTGGGCGTCAACGCGAGCCAATTGGACTTCACGTGCTTCTTCTTCTTCTTCTTCTTCTTCTTCTTCGTCATCAGCATCTTCTAGATCGGATGGTACGTGTACTTGTAGGTGCCCAACATCTGCTTGAGGTGGATGGTTGGCTATTTGGTTGTCTGGATAATAAAGTGCAGCCTGCTCTGGATGATTACTTGCAAGGTAAAGTATCATTATATTGTACGTATTCCTGGTAATGTCTTTCATAAGTGTCACTGCCAGTCTCAGGCGCACCACATCATCAAAAGCCAGCATTGACATATTCCAAAATTGTTTTTCAATTGTTTAAAAATATACATACATACGTCCACTACACTTCGAGTGGTACCAAATTAAATGCAATCTTCTCGTTTTGGTCATTTATATACGGTCACCAGGAGCCCTCTGTCTAGCGCCACTGACCGCGGTGGACGTCCTCACAAACGCCGCCCACGTCGTACGTAGACTACGGACAGAACGCACCGTTTCCTTGTATCAACGCAAGCGGAGGGATATATTTCCCTATTCAACGCTTGGCGCAGCCAAATAACGGCGTCCGTCGAAAACCCCAATAGAAAGTCATAGTAAAAACAACCCCGCCCGTCGCCTCTGGACGTTGCGAAATGCTCTGTACGTCGCGCAAAACAGAGCCAAATGACTACGGTCTTGATATATCAAGAGTATCAAACGACGTCTGCACACGCCTGGCAGAGCCCAAACGTTGCCTCAACGCAGCCAATTTACTCTGGCCGCAGTTGAAATACTCCTGACAGAGTGGACGACGTACAGAGGATTTTACGACGCCACGCCGCCCAAACAGAGCCAAAATCAGCCAAACGTCGCCAAAACGTCGCATTTCCTCCGTCCGTTGCCTCCGGCCGCAGGGGATTATCCACCGATCAATACTCATGATTCTGCCGGGAGGGCTCCGACCTTTTTCCAGCCCTTCGTGGATTCGACGGACGGATCGCAAACAGAGTCCAAAAATCCGTGCACGGATTTGGTCGGCGTTGCGGGGACTTTGTCATTTTGCCATTTTTTTCGAAAATCCGCCCGGAGCCTGCTTGGTGTAATGGTCGATGATAATGTTTTATGCTTATACATTTTAGCATTCAAAATATATAGTTGATTATTTGGCACACATGTGCAATCTTGAAAGCCTCATTGGCACTAAAAAGTAATTGCCAAATACAATGATTTACAAAAGAAAATTTAATTCCATTACTTTTATTCATGCATTCACTACACATGCACAATGAGGGTTTTATATGTTGCATTGGGTAACATTATGTGACCCTTACTCAATACTGTATCAGCGGTCTTGCCTAATTCAAGACATATTTACAGCGTTTGATAATCAATTTAGGATGTTTGACTAGATATCAATATAAGACAGTCAATCACATTTATAGTTTTAGACTTCTATTGATTGTTTCACACTCTCAATTAAAAAGGAAATTATTTATGTAAACATGCTTGCTTAGAGTTGTGATCCATGCCGTACTAATTTCATACTATTAATGCACAGCAATTTCGTATCTCTAACCTAATTATACTCAGAAAGGAATATAGACTTTTTAAAAATGTATGTTTTGGTGTTACTTTGACAGCATCAGGTACTTTGTTAATATACTAATTACAAATGATCATTTTGGACACAGAAGTCAAGAGCCACAGAAGTACACAATTATAGCAAGATTTACATGAGCCATTTTATATCAAACAATTTATCTTTCACAATTTGAGACCTGCTGAATGGGGCATATTTTGTTACTGCACGTGTGCAGTTTACATAATTATCAAGGTACTAGTAAGTTGTCTGTAGCAATACCATTAAATCTTCTGGGAGGCATGACCTCAGCGGACACCATATAATTATACCCTCGTCACCCCTATGGCTATTTCTAGATTTGCCACTAATTAAGCTAGTAGATCTATACCTAATATAATTAAAATACATTCTTTGAATACCGATTACAAATCATTCATTTGGAAAAATGTGATAACCATACACAATAGATCATAACTGATGCTAGATCTAAAAGATCCATAGAGGAAGTGTTCCAGTTATGGGCAGTTTACAGCGTGATCAGGATTAATACGTAGTTTTGTTAAAATGTAATAAAAATATATGAAATATTTTACCAGATTATCGAAATATAATCAATGTTCTATCATTTCATGATCTAGAGTACAGTGGAGACACGCAGTGTCGAGATCGGCAATCCAGTGGTAGACGTACGACGTAACGATTTTGGCAACTCTAAGTCTGCCATGGTCGGGCCGCGAATTCACAATGCAGGCAAATCACATTTCATAGTCCTGCGTGCTAACCACTGCACGATCGATCCCCATAGATCTATTGATATTCAGAGCAGACCCTCACTGCCAAGAAAAGAAACTTAGGTTGAAGCAATATAGGTCTAAGCTCTATGTGGTGTCAAAATGGAACTCAAAGACATGTATGTCATGTGACATGTCTATTCTACCCTAGTAGTGTCTAAACTGGCATCTCATGTCATGAGACACATGTTGAAAATGTACTATATTTATACGTGTGACGCAGAATAGTAATCATAGACCTCTAGCTAGCCGAGCGAAGCTTTTATAAAGAAGAAAAGCAAGAAAATAATAATAATGAATGGTTACCAAATGATTATATTACAGAAAAATAGTGTTTTCATCACATTTTAATGGTTTCCAATGTAAACAGCAAGTAAGTAAGTATGTTCATTTTAGAATTCAGACCACTTTCAACGTGTTACGGCGGACTCCGAGAGAGAACAGCGAGTAAATTGTAATTTAAGACCTTATTTATTGGTTACTTACTTCCCACTTAAAAGAATTTTCATTTATGGTGATTATTCGAGTATGTATTACGTGACAGTTCATGCTACTTTATATTTAAGCATCCAATATTTGCATGTAAGATAATTATCTAAACAGACGTATAAATTCATGCTCGAATTGAGAGATTTTGAGAGGGGCAGGAGTGTGGATCATTCCAAGGTGCAGTGTAAAAATATCTGACACATCTCAAAAGCCACCCCCAAAGTTCCTTTCGGTGGTCCCTTGTTACTTGTAATCTCAATCATTGTGCAGAGTTTTTCAAATAATTGTTTGGGACTCATCAACTGTGATGTATGCTTTATTTGAATGTCACCATGTTGATCATTTCTATATACATGTGTTATCAGTAAGGTAAGCTACTGATTGCATGTCAAATGTTTCAAGAGCATACAATTCTAAACTAATAGATGCGGTCGCCAGAGTCTCGACATTTAAGTCAGCATCCTCAGGTCGGCGTCTCCTTACCCGTAATCAGAGCTCCATGTAACAACAAAAGGAGTACAGAAACTCCTAAGCAACATCAACCCACAAAAAGCCACTGGCCCAGAAGGCATTCCTGGCCGCATCTTGAAGGAACTAGCCCCTGAACTTGCTCTGTGCTTTTCCATCATCTATGAAAAATCGCTCACTGATGGAAGGCTCCCTGATGAATGGACCAAAGCATATGTTACGCCCATCTTCAAAAAGGGCAGTAAGCATGCAGCAGTAAACTATCGCCCAGTCTCACTCACGTGTAAATGTACTAAGTTGATGGAACACATCGTGTGCCATTATTGCGGAACACCTAGAAGAATACAACATCCTCACACCATACCAACACGGATTCAGGCGACAGCGATCCTGTGAAACTCAACTGATCTCAACAATCCACGACCTGATGAGATTCAGGGACCGTGGCACCCAGACGGATGTCGCGGTCCTGGATTTCTCCAAGGCATTCGACACAGTGCCCCATAGGTCCCTCCTGGGGAAACTAGACCACTACGGTATCAGAGGTGACATACACCGGTGGATTGCAAACTTCTTCACAAAGAGAACACAGTGCGTCCCTGGTAGAAGGTACTTCCTCTGATCACATTGACGTAGACTCCGGTGTACCACAGGGAACCGTATTGGGGCCCCATCCTCTTCCTCGTACACATAAATGATCTACCCCAAAATGTGACATCCAGGGTGCGGCTTTTTGCCGACAATTGTTTACTGGTGTGGTGTAACAAGTGGGGCATGGTGTTTAAAGCCAAAAAATGCAATGTCATGACCATTTCCAGGTCTCGCAACCCAGCAACAAAATTCTACACAATCGACGGAGAGATCTTAGAACAGGTTGACAACACCAAGTACCTAGGGATAACAATCTCAAACGATCTTGGCTGATCTATCCAGGCTTCAAACACCTCAAACAAGGCTAACACCACCCTGGCCTTCCTCAGACGTAACCTAAAGTTATGTCAAAAAAAGCTGAATGAAACCGCCTACCATAGCTGGTCAGATCAGTGGTAGAGTACGCAGCCACAGCAAGGGGCCCGCACCTCCTTAAAGACATTGACAACCTAGAAATGGTGCAACGTAGGGCCGCTCGCTTCACACTAAACAATTACACCTATGATAGTAGTGTGACGGCCATGCTGAAACTCCTAGATTGGCTGGATCTCCAGAGCAGGCGAGAAGACCAACGCCTGATCCTTTTCTATAAAATTATACACAAGCTGGTGATAGTTTCTGTGGATGACAGTGAAGTCCTCAAACATGCAGACACCCGTACCCAAGCAGCACACAACTTCAAATTTAAAGCCATCAGGGCTACCACCAACAACTACAAACACTCCTTTTTCGTTGCAACTACACCAGCATGGAACAACCTCCCGGCTGACGTCGCCAAAAATACCGCCATTGAAATGTTTAAATCCAGACTTAAGGACTACCAGGCCTAATCACGCTGACACAACTCCATTGGCGTGATACTCATTTAGAGGTGTGCCAGTTACATATAGAAGAAGACGTAAATTTTACTGACGTTATGAGACACTGACGTATGTCGAGACTTTGGCAACCGCATCTAGTACGGAAACGCCTCAGGAAATGCAAAACTATCTGACAAACATAGATGCGCATGAGAGCACCTCGTCATACATTAGCAGGTCGTCACACATACATTTTAGTGATGTGACAATCTGCTAACGTATGTTGATGTGGTGGCACGCCCATCTAGTAGATTTTGTTCAACACTATATTTTTAGAATGTGTGATTCATGCACACAGTTTGAAGGCCAAGCAGAAAATGTGTTTGTATGCAGCCCATTAAGGTCTACTATGGAAATAAGAATATACATTTGTGCATTAATTTTTAGTGCTCCTTATTTATTGCAGTGTACAATGTGTTTGTCATTTGTTTGTATCTGTGATAAATGAAATATTTTCAATGCAATTCAATATATTTCTCATATCTTATTAATTCTGCTCTGGCGCGTCAGATATTATCAGTAGATGCAATCAACAATTTTTCAACCTTTACATGCCTATCCATCAACATGTTATGCCGTGTCTCCTGAAAATTCTGCAGGACTGATATGCGTATATGAAATCAAAAATAATAAATCAAGTTTCAATTTTACATGAACATGGCCAGTGTGTTGGAGGACCTGTGCCAATTACATCGATTGATGCACACATCTTTTGGTACTGATTAAGTTTCCATCCCTCCCATATTAAACTGTACTGTTGGAAGAATATCATGTAATCATCTATCAAAATTAATATGATTTGTCATTATTCTTGCAGCTGTAAATAATATGTGAAGAAAACATCATGAGTAGATCCCCAGCGTTGAGTTCTGTTAGATGGGCATTTAAATATGGATCTTGGACTCCAACATTGGAAGAATGGATTCATGCCTCGCAATGCATTCAACCAGAAGAAAAAGAACGAATAGGAAGATTTGTTTTTCAAAGAGACGCCAAAGCAGCAATGGTAATAGATGATTAAGATATTTGCTGCTTCATTTCAATAAATATATGCTATCAAGACCAAGATGATTAAAAACATTTTAAATCTTTGCTTGATTTGCATATTTTATAATTTGCATGTGCTCTCATATTAAAATTAGATTATTAAGAATCTTTAACATTCGTGAAATTAGGTGATTTATGACTTTTTGATAAGATTATAATATACGTCTTAATTACAATTTAATAGATATATTTAAATTTTAGAGTGGAAGGCTTTTACTTCGAAAGGCCATTGCTGACATGATGAATATTCCATATTCAGAAATCAATTTAGGAAGAACTGAGAAAGGAAAGCCAATTTTAACCAACTCCAGTACCATTCCTCTCAGTTTTAATGTCTCTCACCAAGGAGATTATGCTGTGTTAGCCGCTGATAATAACTTTGTTACAGGAATTGATGTTATGAAAGTTGAGTACCCGAGTAAGTTTTGGGGTTATTTGACTAAAAGTCTCATTAGTACTATTTTGAATTTAAGGGCGATCTTTTTCAATGTTATTTGAAATGTGTTTTTTTTCTATTTTTATTGGGTAGCAAAGTGATATTGTGAAGACCTGACAAACATCATCTATGCATGTTTGAAGATATTTTGAATTTACAGGAGGATCCAAGAGCATAGAGGAATTTTTCCGTCACATGTCCCGTCAATTTACATTACAAGAATGGTCGAGGATTAGATCAAGTTCTGATGAATGGAATCAGTTGACAGCATTCTACAGAAATTGGGTTTGTTTGTTTCTAGTTTACCTAAAGATTTTGTTTAGATACCTTCACGTCTTTTTCCATTATATTGGTTTGTATTTCATTTCACAGTGCTTATTGTATTTCCAAACTTAAAATTTTAATCCTTGAACTTTTATTAAAACATTTTTAAGCACACATGGTGCTTTTCAAAATAGTAAAAATATTTATTCTCCACATTTTATCTAATACATATGCAGAAATCTACATATTTTCTCTATTTTCATATTTCCTTAATTTTCTTTTTTGGGTGCTTATATGAATTTTAGTTAGATCTATATAAGATAAGATTGTATGTTTATTTCAGTGCTTAAAGGAAAGTTACATTAAAGCTTTGGGAATCGGTATCGGATTCAATCTCCAGAGAATTGATTTCCACATTAAGTCTGATCTGTCAGAAAACGTAATAACACAGGACACAGAAGTCATGATTGATGGAGAGTTGAAAACTGATTGGCTGTTCCAAGAAACAATGATTGACAGCAGACATTGTGTGGCCGTCGCACTACAAAACGTAAGCCTTTAGTTTATATACAGTATGAGGATATGAGCCGTGATGCGGTGACCTGGGTTAGGTTGTCAAAATTGACATTTATCTGTATAAACATCTTAATGCTTGTTGTTTTTTCCAGGTTAACAATTTTGCACCCTGGCGACCTTTGAACGTGCCAACATTTAGAGAATTGACAACAATGGAACTAATTGTTAGTAGTCAACCGGTGATGGACATAGACTTGCAGTACTGGGAGAACTTTTGCAATAAACCACTAAGACCATAGTTTTTTTTACATGAACTGATGGACCCATTCCAATGTGTTTGCTTCATACCAAGATTATTGACATATTAAACACAATCATGTAGTGCTTTTTAATTTTTACTGTCCTAAAATGAAAATGCAAGATTGAACCAAATTGAAGATTGATATAGACTGTGATTTATTATGTGTGCGAGGATATATATTTACAGTGAAAGTAGTAGTAAGATAGTATATTAGGTTTATTTTCCAGGTTCTGATAAAAATGTGTTCTATGTATTTCTTCATTGATTTTTATGAACAGAAGATTTATCATTGTGACAAGATAACTTTTTTTCACATTTGCATTTTGATGCTCTATTGACAGGAATGGTGAAATTTAAGATATAGTCATGGTAGGGTACCAATATTAAACTAAATATATTGATGACAAAATTAATATCTCTTTAAAATTGATATTTCACATGTCCACGTGATAGAGCTAGTATAAGTCATGAGTATCCAGCTGATTGAATTTTGATAAAAAGAAGATGTAATGAATGATTGCATGTACAATTAGTGAACAGAGTTGGCTGAATCAGCCATGTCTTAAGTATTGAGAATAAAATTTATCTATTCCCAGTGTTGAATCCATTTAGATTTCTATTGAAACATACACCACTTTATATCCCTTTATGTATACCAAAACTCTACTTAATTACTACGTATGTAGCATATGGATTCATTTAACCAGTATCTCTTCTTTTCTACTAATATATATCTCGATGTTTCCTAAAATGTTTATCAAATATCTTAAAATATTTTTCATTGGGCGTATTGTGATAAGGAAGATATGTCTTTGAAAACATTATAAGATCTTTGGTAATTTTTTTAGGAAACATTGAGATCTATAGTAGATGCGTGCGACCGCACTCCATCAGACGTTAGCAGTCTGCCACTTTTGTACTTCTATCCTTACATACTCATGAAACTCCCAATGTGTAGTTTTTAGGCATTTTATTACTTCTCTGGGTTTTATTTACATCTAGCAACAGTTGCTCTGAAAGGTGTGGTGAAATGTTAAAGCCAAACCCGTGCTAACAAAAAGTGATGGAGTGCTAACTTCTGACGAAGTGCTGGCGAGGGCATCTAGCAGAAAAAGAAAAGAAATACTGTTTAATAGTGTTAAAATTTTTATGTGTATCATATTTTAATATCTATTTTAATATCTATCTTAAAATATGCTTTACAACTAATTTTTAACTAAACTTTGATATGGACTGTGATATTTTACAATGCATTTTATGCGAAATAAACTGATACAATACAATATGTATGTACACAAAACACTACATTTTTGTACAATATAATCAGTCCGTGTGGACACCTGTTCAAGACACATGCTGTATGTGGACACTTTTCACTTTTACCATTCCTCAGTTATCATCCTATATGGACACTTTCATTTTCAGAAAATATGTCCTCATAAGAAAGGTTTCACTGTACTGATGTTACTCTACTGTCATCAAGTAGTATCCCTGCTGCTAGTCCTCACCCACCTTACCTACCGAGTTCTCTACCTGCTTACACATGTGTGTACCCAAGCCAACTGAACTACAAATATTACAGTGAAGGGATTATACTTGATATATTTGTTCATCCTCACAGTGTGCAGACAAAACATAGATAGTTACTGGATTCTATGTATATTCAAAGAAAACAAATATGAAATTGAAAGATCCTGTCAAGTTACCCGCTGTGTCTTTTAGGTCGTTATTGAGAGAAAGTTTGCTAGGTTGTAAATTATGTTATATTTTCATATTATCCATGGTTTAAAAAGCATTTTAACAGTGCAAAACAATATCTGTCAAACAAGGAACAAGAATATTTAATACAGTACAACCTCCAATTAAGACCTCTACTTTTTATAATGAGACCACCTCTATAATAAGATCAATCTCGAACCTTCATGAAGGTACCAAAATGAATCTTTTTATAGAGACCACCTCTCTATTGAAACCACATAACACTGGTCCCAAAGGTGGTCCTAATAGAGACGTTCTACTGTACTGACATTCAGTTAAATGACTGCTATTGTATTAAAATCCTCGTGTTGCATGTATAAAAGCCTATGCTTAGTCTCCGAACAAGAATGCTTGCAGACCAACATTATGGTTCTCTTTTTTTTTTTTTTTTTTTTTGCATTCTGAAAGTTCCTTGCATTTAAACAGCATATTAGAATAGCTAGAGCAATTTAAATACCATGCCTGAAAAAGACGGCTATAGCCTCATCAAAGCATGTGAAAGTGCAAAATGTAAACGGAATGATTTTCGTCAGACTACATAGTGGGCATCAGAAGTTAAGAAGCCACTTATCTTGTCAATGTTAAATGGTAGTGATGTGTATGGTATAGTGTTTGTAAATCAGAGTAGTATACCGCACGCATGCGCGCGCACACACACACACACACACACGCACTTGCACATGATGTAGGGGGGGCCCATGGGACTTTTGCTGTTGGAAGCGCACAGTACGCCTGACGAAAATCATTTCATTATGCAACCTCATGTGACCTTGTGTTTTAGCTAACAAGACATCATGGTAATATAGTTGTACTAATAAATATTTTTTTTCAATAAATATATTTCTACCAACAATAGACAGCTCGTTGCTTGGTATGATGATATCATTCTGGTCTCAACCTTGGGATCGTGAATTTGAGTCCTGCCAGGGTCACTTGATATAGTCAAATGGAAGCTTAGGTATTCTATAGTACACACATATTTTTGTCTGAGCATGATATGTAAACAATACTTGTCGAGTCACTGAGCATGACCTATAAATAGGTCTATATATTATCTAAAAAGCCGCAGATAAATAGTAGAAGAATTGTTTTGAATACATTTGTAACAGGAGGTTTTACAAGGTTATTCAAATAACGCCCACCCCTTTATACATATATATCCTATGGGTATCCTGAAAATTGCCTGAGCCTATCGCACAAAATTTTAAATTTTACAGTTATCAAATAAATATAATTACAACATCCTATGAAACGAGTGATGTGAAAATTTGTACTACTATTGTGAATTGTTTTAAATATCAAATTGTTAATCTTTAGATTTTCTGATGTTTTCAATGATTTCCAGTTCAATTTCTTATACATACATTTTGTTTTTATTTTTAGGATATGTTTTTTGGTCCCTTTTTCAAGGGCTGGCTCCGATGATATGGTTCTATCCACTCAATGAACTTGAAATCTCTGGTTATGAAGCATTTGCGGTATTCTTTTTTACACCACTGCTCCTGGGCAGTTCATTGTTGTGTAAATTTTGTCAAAATAAATATGTGAATGGACTTCTTCGCATTGTATCCGTTGGTTGTATTGCATCATTCCAAGCACCAACTACACTTGAAAGATTAGTTATTCTTGCTATTGGTGTTGGATGCAACATGGTGGTAGTGTCTTTGAGTTTGTGCTACTCGTCTGTAAATCAAAGGTACTGATTTTATGACATACATTCTTAAGATGTATAAGTATATTATAGATATTCAAATATATGTTTATGTCACAATGTTTATAATAATGTCTAATGAGCCTAATTGTTAAATCTTTCTTCATAGGTCATTAACATTCTGGGGGCTGGTGCTAGGACTGTTTGGGCTGATCAGTAGTCGCGTGTGGTTTGTTAGCTTTGTACCGACTTGGTGGAACGATGCAAGCAACTCTGTGGTCATTGCATTGGGCGTTATTGCCACCATAGATAAAATCCTCTCAGGTATGTGTATCTACTTTTGACATTTTGGAACTAATACGATGAACTTGGCTATGGTGAGAATTTTAGAATTCTTTGTCGCTCATTTATAATATTATTCAAAATTGTAATTCTATAGAAAGTGAAAGTCTGTAATTTAACGTTTTCAAGCTTCACTGAATAGAGATTTGAATATTGAGTATTTGCTGTAGAAAATTATTTTCTGGTTTACTTTTATATTAGGTAATAATGACGACAATATACTTGAAAAAAAGTCAGAGCAACGAGGAATGGCTCTTTTACATGGACTAGGATTCGGAAGTCTTCTTTTTGTGACCCATATGCTGTTTGGAGAAGTTTCTCTTGTCACGAGATGGACTGTAACAGGTTTTCCAGAACCTGGCCCCATGCCTTATCCGTGGGGGTAAAATCACTTTTTTTCTAATTACGCTCTTATGATATAGTTTCTGTAGCCTTCATTTGGAAATGAATAATTGCTATCATGGACAATAGAACCTGTCTTGAGCGCACCGTAGAAAGTAAAAAATTGTCCACTTCAAACGAGTCTGATTCAGAGGTTTCCACATCGATACGTTGCACTGTATTTTTCTCAAACAGCTAATTTCTTGAATGATTTTTTTCGCAAGTATATTGTCAACCACTTTTTGATGGTTACTTTTAGGGCAGTGATTCTCATGGCCCTGCACTTTGGTGTGCTACTCTCCCCATGCAGACATGTGACTGAGAGCGTGGTGTGGTGGGTGGTCGGGGCCGGCTCATTGGCTGCACTGTTGTACCTCAATGCATGGCAAGGATTTGCAGGTGAACATTTTCTTATTTTGTACTGTGTCTATTATGATATTTCCCTGAAGAGGACACGTGTGTCGTTGAAACTTTGAAAATGTTATCGTTTTAAATAATTAACTTTCTAACTACTCTAAATTATTCTTCATTGGAATAATTGGAATTCTAAAAAAATAAAATAAATTTCCAAAACACTGCAGAATAAGATTAAACCAGATATCAAGATATACAAATGATTCTTGTCATATCAAATTCCGTCAGCTGAATTCAGTTTTATTTAGCACTTAATTATTGAGTGACTGTTCTCAATTGTGCAAAAGTCGTTAAATGACGTATTATAAGCTTCTGCCGTTACTTTTGTGATAGTATACTTTTTACACACGTACATACCTTATATATATTGTACATATATATCTATTCTATGGCATATTTCGTATTTCACATGCGATTTATGCTGATGTAAAATAGTCTTATTCTCATTAGTATCCTGAAACAATTAGATGATACAGTTAAAATTATACCTGAGAAATTCATCTTTAAAAGACTTTTATTAGTTCTATAATTTGACTCCATAGATGTTAGTAAACGTTTTACACACAGTGACACACTACATTAAAATATTGTTATTTTTCGTAAATATGTCGTTACACATGACTCCAATTCCGGGAAGTACCATATTGAACATAGTCTAGTGAGATTCGAACCCACAACCATACACCAAATCGCCTTGCGGTTTAGACTGAAAAGTCCACTGTACCATGGACAAAGTTAATGGTTAAATGACCGATGTGGTATCAGAATGCTTCACAAAGAAAACTGCGATCTAAACTGTTTGTAACCTAGTTCCAATGGTGGAGTGGACGTGTGAGTCAGCCTGAAGTGTAAGGCGATATGGTCATGGGTTGAAATGCCACCAGAGATTGCGATATCGTTCTTGTCTGACTGGGAGAAAAAACAAGAACAAATATAGTGGGATAAATCTTTATTGTAACTACTCTAAAGAACCAACTCTAAATGGTGTCATTATTAACCGTAATATACATATGAATTATTTACTACAGTGAATGTCCTCAACAAAGGAAGAGTAAACAAAGGAAAACTGAATATCGAAAACTTTTCTCATGCATTGGCTTATAATGATTTAAGTAAATGATGTACATGCATATTGTTCTTCTTTCCAGGGGGTGCTGTGTTTGCTGTGTACATTGCGTCCATCTGGCCTGTGGTTGTCGACAGTTTTGTGGCACATCAGAGTCCCGCTCTGTTTGGTTTCTCCGCGGTGATCTATGTGGTTGAAATCCTCTTCTCCGTTTGGACTGTGGCCTATAATTTCGTGCCTGGAGGTGTGTACACGAGAGAGCACACCGATTGGCTACTGGCTTTTGTCATGATCACCATTGGCTTAGCGATGTTTACAAGTAAGTTGACCTTTTAGCACTGAGTATCAGATGTCAAATTGACCTGTGAAATGTTTCACCAGCGATTGATTTATCATAATTTATTAATTCATGTGACCTAATTCTTAATTTAACCTTTATATCGAGATTTTTTTACACGTAAACTAGTCAAACCAGCAAGATAGATACATTTACTTCTATTTGTGTTATAAGCATAGAAAAGTGCCAACTGACAAGTCTGCAAATCTTTAACAATGCTTGGATTGATCTCTTGACCTAATTCAAACCCTGAATTAAAAGGTCTGTGATTGGTTCACATTTATAATGAGCAATAGTTATACTTCAGAGGTCATATCTTGACATCTGATACTCAGAGAGTGCCTTTTAGTAGCTAACGTAGCAAATGGCAGGACTATCTTCGGGTAAATCAGACACTCATCATGATAGCTTTTAAGTATTTTAGGCTTTATTTTCGGATGCAATGGTTGGCATGAATGACTACTCCGTAAAATGTTAAGAAAGTTAAAGAATATTTATATTTTTTATCAATTTTTTTTTAGCAGATTAGATGCACAATATAAAATGAATTACTCAGAAGATCATGTCTATAAAAACACTGCACCTAATAGTAACTAATTGTTGTGGTTCGTAGTCTTCATAAATATTCAAGACCTTAAAAAATCTCAGGTTAAAGACCACGTGCAGACCACTTTTGGCGAGCCTCAAGTGCACTCAGTGGTGTGGTGCTGTTGTAAGTTTTAGTAAAATACACAGATTCTTATTACGTGGTCTGAAAACGGGTATTGATAACTTCTAATTTTTGTTTATAGAAAGACAATCACATGGACCATCAACCACTACAATGCAAACAGTGTCGGGGAAAATGCCAAATACTGCAGCATTCATGTGTAAGTCTTTACTTGTCTTGTACGTACAGCAAATCTAATTCACTGGCTCAAATTGGTAGATATTAAGAGATATGTTAGTGTAGAAAATATGTTCTGTAGGTTAAGAACCTGGTACAGTGTTATTTAATTGATATGACCCAGTTTATCATCTAAAGAGAATCTTATATTCTTAAATTTGGCTGGTTTCCTGACATGTCCTAAAACCTTCTGATGACTACCTTTTCTGTGGTCCTAATTTTTTCCATCATTAAGTATCACCAACGTCTTAAGCTATGACCAGGATAGCCATAACATTTAAAAATAAACCAACATTTTATTGATATGAGAGAGGTGTTAAGTTAAGTATATTCTATATGAAGTTTAGGAAAGTAGAAAGTTTACAATGGATTTTAATAAAAATAAAATTATTGATTTTGTGATAAATCCTTAGAAACTCACTGTCTTAATATTTTCGGACATTTTCAATGTCTTTCTTCCAAATCAAATCAAATCGTGAAATCAATAGTTTTATTTATATGAAAAAGAAAGCCAATGCATTTATTTACAAATGATGTTAAATACATGTATGTATAGTCTCTTCTTACCATGCAATGTACAATGCTCATAAAGTTTTTAAAATGTTTTATTTTCTATTTGAAACCAGTTTCAAGGCAATAGAAAAGGACGCTGTTGCCTTGAAACTGGTTTCAAATAGAGAATAAAACATTGTAAAAACTTTAGGAGTTTTGTATATTGCATCATAAGAAGAAAGACTACATATTTTACATGAGACCACATGCAGCTTACCCTATAAACTCGATATTACATAAATATAAGTTTGCATTATGAATTACACTGGTACACTGATATTTACAAATGAATTTTAATGTTATATCACGGTAAGCAAAACATAGTGTTTATTTCCAGTGCTGCTGCTGTACGTTCTGGCCGGCCTGGCAGGATTCCTCAGCCGCCTGCCGCAGCAGACGTTTTCTCACAGAAAAATCGCGCATCCCAAAGCGGACTTCACGGCCGCCATCTGGACGTATCACTTCGGCTACGACAACAAAGGCTGGCCGAGTCTAGAGCGGACAGCACAGCTACTCAATAACACCAGTATGGCAATATTTTATTAACTCAAACCGTGTTCACATGCATCATCAGTTTATTAAACAAACAAATGAAAATATATCTATATATATTCAAATGAAATATACTAGTATGTTGATTAGATTTTGTATACAGTACATGAGTACAAACTCCAATTAAGACCACCTTTATAATGAGACAACCTCTATAATGAGACCACCTTTATAATAGGACAACTTTTCTGGCACTCAAACCTTCATAAAGCTACCAGAATGAACCTCTGTATAGAGACCACCTCTCTATTGAGACTAGCTAACAGGGGTAGCCAAGTAGGTCCTATTGAGACTAGCTACTGTACAGGGCCTGCCAATTTAAGGGTAGGTCCCTCATTTTGAGAGGTTCTACAGTCCATGGTTCTCCTGTAGAGGCAACAGCCAATTTGCTTAATGTATTTAGGTAGTGTCATATACTTGGTGTCTCTATTGTAGAGTACGCTTTTGGCAGATGGGGAAAGCTTAGGGGATCAGTGAAGTCTAGTCTCAGTACAGAAACATTGGGCCTTTGGTCACTTAATGTGAGAATGAAGATATGTGTTAAAGAGGTGGGTCTCAATTGGAGAGAGCTCTAAGTTGTCCCTATGAATTGTGAATAGAACCTCTTGTAATTGGGACCACTCTCTTCAAGGACCAATGAAATTTTGCTATTTTAACTCTTAACAAATTGAATATGAGGTTTGTTTATGCACTACAACCGGTCTGTCTAATTACTGGTAGATGCTGATTTTATGAATGTTTGGGAGACTAAAGATGGTCTCCTGGGTAACAATGATCTCGGTCTGATTGGAATTTTGGGATTTTAACTCATTCAAATTGAATATGAAGATCATACTTGCATAGATGCTCTACAAACAACTTTAATAATGTTACAAAGTAGTAAAAGCTATTGTTTGTATATGCTGATGATTTTAAAGTAATTATGCAATATGGTTTGTACAAACCTATTGGGTAACATGTTTACTTTCAGGGAGCGGCTAAGGCTGATACCCAATTGTCAAATCTCAGCATCAACTTGCCATCTCATACTTGGGGGTAAACATTTATTTTATTAGACAAACAAATTTAATGATGTGTTTTTTAAGTAGTAAAAGCTGTTTCAAAATTATATTGGCTGCTAGAACATATTTTCAACAAAATCAATAAAAATATGGTTTTTACTGAATCTACATTTATGTTTTCAGGAATCTCCTACTACTTTTATACCCACTGTCATTTTGTGATGCATCACTTCTTGCCATCTGTCCACATGGTTTAAAGTAAAAGCCGTGACAACTGATTTATTTTCATTAAATTGAAAAATTCTGCTTTTCAGTAAGTTTATTGATTAGTTTTTTAGCATTTTGATAATGTTTTCCAAACAAGGCATAAATGATTTTCAGAATATATGTTCAATAAAAAATCATAGCTAAACATTTAATTCAATTTTATCTGCTGATGTACATGCCTAGTATGTTTTAGAACAGAGGATGTCCGGTTGATTTTTAAAGTTGCAAATAAACTATGAAAGAAGTTTTCTGTTTGATCTTGTTTATGGTCTGTTCCACGGTTGAGAGGGAATGCTTTCTTTACTGGAGATTATTAGCATATATTAAGAAAGTTGGTCAAAATTGGACTATGAGACCCAAAATTCTGTACTATCATGTATCACAACATTCAACAGCCAGATGTACAAGCTACAGGTAGTCTTTTTTAGTTTATTATAGTTTAATTTTTTTAAAAATGGCAGTTTTCAAGAACATGAACTTGTACTCTGTTTAATCAAGACTTACATGATGTACATAATTACTCTATAATATGCACCTTTGACCCTCTTTAAAAATTTCAATGGATAAGTGAGATACGTCATGGAGGTTCCCATAGAATCATTTGAAGGATTGGGACCGAGAAAAGTGAATGCTATGTAAACAGTACTTAATTGTACAATATGTACTGCCAATGAATTACCGTTTATAACCATCAAACAGCGATTGGATTTTCTGTAAGTATACAAACATTTACTTAAAATTGCTCCATATCAGTAATTTTACTAAAATATCACTTTTACAACTGTTCATAAAATATAATTGTTGGTGTAAAGGAAGCCATGAATACAAGGTTTCCCATACAAATTAAAGTGGTTTATGGATGGATAATCCTATTTGGAATAATATCTTCACCTAATTTGCAGTCACAAATCCTCCCTTTGTAGAGGGTTTCCCTATGTTTACTTTATTTTTTACTATATTGTTTATAAGCTTTTTTCATACTAGTCACTCGTGATTCAATTTTCCTTGTATATGTTAAGTCATCAAAAAGACATTTTCTTTATCGTTGAATCTATAGTGAGATGTGGTCTTGAAACAGTTTTACTCTTCTTACTGGGTATATTCTTCAAAATGATCGCATCACGGAACACAAAGTTAACATGACTGGTCAACATGTACAAGGCCCTGTGACACATGGCAATGACATAGGATGAATCCTGCTGGACAGGGAACTTGTGGGTAAAATACTGTCAGCACACTGGGCAAGGAACTGGTCTGGTTATGTGCTAAGAATGCGTATGTAGAACAAGAGGATACCTTATCCCAAATAAAAGATAAGAAGTTTAGCTCAATCTTAATACAAGACCCTCGGGAACCTCCAATTTCTCTCTCTCTTACTGTCTTATGGTGTACTGACCATTTGAGCTTTATTAAGTCATGAATTCATGTCCTTAAGCCTTTTTAAGCTAAATAGTGTAATGAAAATCCATTTTGGTTAGAAGAAGCTGTAATTGAGACCACCTAACACTGATTAAAAAGGTGGTGAATGTCCTCAACTACTGTACCCAGAATTTTTCAAGCATCCTCCACTTTTAGAGAGTTCGTTTATTTACCTTTTTATCATAGTAATGCATGAGAAAAGTTTCCGTGTTTTCCTGATACTCTTCCTTTGTTGAGGCAATTTTGACAGCCCTTGTTTATAGTGAAAAATGGTCAAAATTATTTTTTACTCTGTGAATGAAAATTCAAAAATTATTACTCAGCATGATATACAGACAGACTTTAAAGCAAAAATGAAAAAAGCAGGGAGATGCAGGCCCAAGTTCTCGCCAAGGAACTGAAAGTCACTTATAGAATTTTGTTTTACTTTTACAGTATATTGGTAAATGAACACCTCCAGTTAAACAGCCTATGTCTATTGAGATGACATTTTTAATTTTCATGTCAAACCTTCATAAGCTACAAAATGAACCTTTAGACCATGTCTATTAGAGACCACCTAACATGAAAAAGTGGTGCTAAAATTCATTCTACTGTAGTTTCTAATTAGTCGATAACAAAGAGTAAGTTATTGATATATAGTAGACCCTTTAAGACCGCCACTATATTGAGACCACCTCTATAATAAGACCACTTTTCACGGTCCCAAACCTTCATAAGCTATCAAAATGAACCTCTGAATAGAGACCACTATTGAGACCACCTAACACTGGTCCCAAAAGTGATCCTAATAGAGAGTTTCTACTGTACTGGCATCAGTTACATGTGATTATTGCGTTCTGCAGTGAGAACCCTGTGATATTCCTCGGTTACGTCACCTCGTCTCCCGGAAGTCGCGATTACAAACAGCTGACGGTGAAAGGCAACGTCCACGACATCGACGACACAGACAGGGACCGCTGGTGTGAATACATTCTCTACCGGGGACTCATCAAGTCAGTGGTTCTTGTGTATTTGCATCATTGTAATTATAAATTTCAGGGTACAGTGAATGTCCTCAACAACGGACCCCAATTTACAGTCACAAAGCCTTCCTCTGTAGAGGGTTTCCCTTGTTTACTACACCATTTACTTACATTGTTATAAGCTAATGCATGAGAAAAGTTTCCGTTATTCAGTTTTTCCTTTGTTTACTCTTTCTTTGTTGAGGACATGCACTGTATATGTGCAAATTATTCGTAAAAGTTTATGTCAGCAAAAGCAATGTTGAACTAGCAATATAAACTTTTTCTTATTATGCGCTATGTATGTTATTTTAAGTTCAGATAAATGTAATTCTGAAATACATTTTATGGCGTAATCTTTCAATTTTTGTGTAACTGTCATACTCATGAAAACCCTAGATTTATTTACCCATATAATGTATAGCATGCGATATTTTATGCGTTGTTTACAATGTTTATCCCTGTAGACTTGGCTACGCTCGCGTCTCTCATGGCGGCCTCAGTGACACAGAAGTGCAAATGGCAAAATTCCGCTTTCCAGAAGATCTCAAAGATTACACGGATAATACGAAAATCGAAAAGGATCCATCTAAAGTCGATGAGGATGTCTTGTTTCCTTCAGTGTATGTATTGTATTGAAAAATATATGTTTAGCAAAAATATACTGCAAATTTCCCATTCTCTGACAAATTGTGAATTTTTTACCACGGTTTAGCACATTCAGATTTACTTAGCATATTTTTTCCAATATGTGAAGTACTCTTTGATTTGTAGCATGTTCAAGTAGACTTTGTACTCAGACTTTTTAACCCCCTTGAAAGGTATAAAACATGAATGTAGGAAACTTTTAAAACTGTGTTGGTGCTTATCAATAAAATACTTGATTTTGTGATAAATCCATTGAAACTCGCTGTCTTAATATATCGTCTGAGACTTCTCTTTCTGTCACCAAATGGCAGCACGTGACTGTAAAAGAAGTCAGTCATTGTTTGTTACTGTCAAAATCAAGTATTTTATTTATATGAAAAAGAAATCCAATGAATTTATTTACAAATCTGTGTTTGTGTTTGCTTTTTAGGTTTGGCGGGTACCGGGATCACCATAACTGGGTGCCACAGCACTGGTACCACATGTCTACGCCCAAATACTTCACTCCCAAAGCGTAGTGTGATCAGAGAAATGCAATGAGCCTGTTTCATGCTGCGTCCACATTGAATCCAAAAAGAGGTTAATACTAAAATGGAAATAAATGCTCACATTTTACGTGGATTTCTCTATGCAAAAGGCTGTATTCAGTGCAATGTAACGTCATTTTTCTTCACTATTCCTCGTTTTCACGAGTACGGTATGGGTGAAAAAGCATTTGTACAAAATGTTGTTTTACTTACTTCAATATGAATTTTAGATCTGCAAATGACTTGATGAATTTTTGTTGTACTTCACCAACAGCAGTGATGGTGTTTTAGAAATGACCATCGAGTATCTGATTTTTTGTATTAAATACAAGTGTGTTAGTAAGAGTGTTATTTGTGTATTCTTTTTTATAAGTCATTAATGAGTTTTCTTATCAAAGTTCGTAGCCTTTTTCCAATTGTTGAATGTTCTTAATCATTCCTTCTGTCAACTGTGAATGCCATGATTTATCATGTATTTTGTATCTTGCTTAATTTGTAGTATTTTCCTGTGTGATTGTTATAGCGATATTGCTCTATATTTTATTTTTTTGCTTTGCTATGATATCTTCACATTTCCCGGTGTATCTTCCAAAGAGTGATATTTATTATTACAGTATGCTAAAAAATGTAGAAGTGAATACCTTTTGTTAAGCACTTATTCCTCAATGTTACACATTCCTTATATTTGCTTTGAAGATTAGTTATTTTAGGTTCTAATTGAAAGAAAATTTTGTATGTCTAGTATTTATTAAGCCGTGCAACATAGTTGCTGAGGCTTATGTATTCATAACCACACGGAAGTTGACCGCCTAACCGCCTTTTCCAAAACCGGCGTTCAACAATATAGTGCAATTCGCCGCGCATTAATATGTGATGTAAACAATGTCTGATTGTTTAGCGATTTGCGTTTCCGCTCATAGAATTGCCAGTTCTAGTGCTAGAGACAAACTATATGTCGTTGGAAAGGGCTCGTCAAGCCAGACAATGTGCGGTTTGTACCATTAAAAATCTTTCTAACGGTGAATGAAGAATCAAGCTGCGAATTGCACTCACTATATTGTTGAACACTGGTTTTTAAGAAGGATGTTGAGCGGTCAACTTCCGGTTGCTGACGACGATTATAAGCCTCTGCAACGAACTATTTATTTAGTGTTTATTTTTTTGTGTGCTTTACTGTCATAAATTTCCTAGGATATTTGACAGACAACGATATTTTGTTTTACCAAAGATGACTAATTTGCAATATTTCTTAAAATTATAAAAAATATATTGAAGATATCATGAGTTAAATGTCTAATAAAAATTTTAATGTATAAGACTTTTGTGTGAAATATGTTGGCATAAATATTTAATGCAACACTAAATAAGTTTACAAAAACGGTGTTGATGTTTAAATAGTGATACAGATGATAAAGTACTGATGCTCAATCATGTCCATGTTACTTTCACACATCGTTTGAATTTGTGTGTTTAATATGTAAATTTTTGTATTTCCAATCATTTTGAAATGCTCAAATACGATGTGATATTTATATGTAACCAATTTGAATTCTACCTGTTGCATTCCATTTTGTTACCATGTCTTATATTGCTGTTGTGTGTATCAGTTTTTGATAATAAAGTTTGTATCAAATATTTTGATTCTTCTGTGTGCTGTATGTTGAGATGGTGTAGGATCTCAATCTATCTTACTGTGAGACCCACTAGGAATCATATAATCATTGAGAAGCTCCTGCAAGTTTTGACCGGTTAAAACACCTATTTGGAAGTGCAATTGGTAGCATTTTGTAGTGTTGTCCTAGCACTAATTACCACTTTTTGGACTGTAACAATTTTTTCCAGAGACACCGTTTGTAAATTATTGGAAATGATTCATACTAAAATGCTGTACTCGCATGAGAATTTTAGTGTTCTATGTAACTTGGAAAGAAGCAAACATTTACAGAAATTTTCAACTTAGAAAAATAGCTATTTTGGTAAGAGCTGAGTTAATGGTTTTGGAAGCATTTAAATAATCCCTATAGTAGGTCAAGACTTCACATCCAATCACTGTACATTAGGATCAAATTGTTTCATAATCTCATACGACCTCACACTCGGCACATGTCTTACACTTGACAGCCAGGCCATTAATTTCAGTTTCAAATTTGGCAACCTGCCATCTGTCTAAATGCTTAAAGGTTGGGTATGTGGGAAGAGAATAAAGTACAATAGTGGTTAGTAGGGACAAGAACTAAAAGAAGAAAGATTGGTTGGTAATAAAATGTTGGTGGACCGCACTATTAAAGCAGAAATAAAAAAAGGGTAGAGATTAGTACAGTAGGGCAGATTCATGCCAGATTCATGGTGAACAACTTCACCACCAAAACCGCGGGAAGTGTTACGGACATGCTAAACATGTCATGGACATGATCACTTTTTACCTGGAAATATGTGCCAATGGGAATATCAACATGGCCATACGTATGAAGAGTCTGCTGTCTACTCTGCGCTGTGCAAGGTCTCTCAATCTTAAGTCTGCTAACCCATGCCTCACAGATGATGTGTTGTGATAAACATCCAGTGACCCATCAAGCAGCTCTTCGTTGAACCTTCTCGAGGCTTGAAGTGTATTTTTTGGTTTGTGGCGTAGTAGTATTCCATGCTGGGTCGCACTATCGCCCTATAAGCTGTCTGCTTCATGTCCTTGCTTTTGACTTTGAGATTTCTTTTCAGAAATCCTAATACTGTTAGCCTTTGAAGCAACTTTTTCAATGTGGGTGTTCCTTACCATGTCATCAGTAACTGTTTTGCCAAGTTACTTTGCAGACATCACTTCCTCAAGGGTGTGTCTATGCAGCTTGTAAGGAACATTGAATTTAGCAGGGTAAACTCCATTTGCCATTCTCATTCCCACTCTTCCAGTCTCTATGTCATATTGGAGTTTCTGACAATCATACATTGTTGACGAGATTACGGGTACAATTGTGTCATCAGCAAACAGACACACCTGTGAATGCCTCGTGTATTGTGGGAGATCGCCAATGTAAGCCAGGAAGAATATGGGGTCTAAGACTGGTACAGAGTCCGAAGCATCTCCATCGCTCACCACCTTCTGTGTTCTGGCTGAAAAAAATGACCTCAAACAGGCAGTTAATGCGGGCAATGCCAAAACGTTCTAGCTTGAAAATCAGGTGATTGTAGGACAATTTGTCGAAGGCCTTGCTGAAGTCCATTGCTACAGCACCACACTGTTTCCTGTTTTGGGTAGTACATTAGAACCTCTCTATTAGGACCACCTTTCGGACAAGTGTTAGGTGGTCTCAATAGAGTGGTGGTCTTTATAAAGTGGTTCATTTTTGGTAGCTTTATGAAGGTTTTGGGACTGTGAAAATGGTCTTATTATAGAGGTGGTATCAATAGAGTAGAGGTGGTCTTAATTGGAGGTTCTACTGTATTCAAGACATCTGCTGTGAACTCGGTCAGCTGCATTTCACTCGTCTGGGATACAGAAGACCAAGGTTGTTCAAGTGCTTCATGATACTGCTACCAAGAACATGTTCCATTTGCTTGCAGGAGATGCAAGTGTGCGAGACAGGTCCATGGTTTATTGCCGTTTAACCGTTCTTAAAGACTGCCGTTACGTGTGCCTCTTTCCAGACATGAGGAGTCTGCTTGTTTCAGGAACTCTTGGGATCACAGGAGCAATTACCGTCGCTAATTCTCTGTATACACGTGAGCTGTGCTGATCTGGACCTGAAGCTTTGTGCGCGTTTGGCTCTTCCAGTCGTTTCTGCACGCCCTCTACCATGATGTTGTTAATCGGTGGAATCTGGCAGGTTTGGCATCATCTGAAATGATGAAACCTACAGAGTAAAAACGTAAATTCCATGAGATGCTCATTGCTTATGCACAAAAATGCAACACACCACAAATAATATCAAACTCTGGTAAACGGTGTGGGTTGTCATAACACCCTCCCACCCCAGCCTGTGACAAGATATCATTCCACGTTTCTCAGCAAGACCACGTGTTATCAACCTAACCTCACCGGTTCTGGGTTCATGTGTAGAAAAAAGAGCATAATTTAAGGCACTCTACATTGCAAGACATTGAGAATCACATTGTTATCAAAATCAGCTAAAGGGTTAAAAAAAAAAATTTCCCCTGTTTCCTTTGATCTTGCAAGCTGTTCAAACACGCATAAAAAAAAAAAAGAAAAAAAAAAGTGAAAAAAAACTTAAATCAAGCTATTCTTATATATTTCAAACTCAGAATACTACGCAATGACATCAAATAGGCACAATAAAGATTCTGGTGTGGTGAAAAACCATATGTGTGTCACATTACACTACTTACTTTTACTTTTTCTTTCTTGCATTTAATTGTTTTCATCTGCAAACTTTCCAATGGCCCAAAATAAGCCAAAACAAGATTTTTGAGTGGTGAAAAACCATATAAATGCCAAACTTAAAACTTTTACTTTCTCACTTCTTATATATTTCAAGCTCAGAAAACTACACATTCACATCAAATAAGCATAATAAAAGATTCTAGCGTGGCGAAAAACCATATGCGTGTCACAATACACTACTTACTTTTACTCTTTCTTTCTTGCATTTTGTTCATCTGCAAACTGTCCAATGGCCCAAAATAAACCAAAACAACATTTTTTTATAAATGCCAAACATAAATATTTTACTTTCTCAATTCTTATATATTTCAAGCTAAAAAAACTACACATTCACATCAAATAAGCAGAATAAAAATTCTAGCGTGGTGAAAAACCATATGCTTGTCACACTACACTACCTACTTTTACTCTGTCTTTCTTGCATTTTTTTCATCTGCAAACTGTCCAATGACCCAAAATAAGGCAAAACATGATTTTTTGAGTGGTGAAAAACCATATAAATGCCAAACTTAAATCTTTTACTTTCTCAATTCTTATATATTTCAAGCTCGGAAAACTACACATTGACATCAAATAAGCACAACAAAGGATTCTAGATTGGTGAAAAACCATATGCGTGTCACATTACACTACTTACTTTTACTCTTTCTTTCTTGCATTTTTTTTCATTTGCAAACTGTCCAATGTCCCAAAATAAACCAAAACAAGATGTTTTGAGTGGTGAAAAACCATATAAATGCGAAACTTAAATCTTTTACTTTTTCAATTCTTGTATATTTCAAACTACACATTGACATCAAATAAGCACAATAAAAGTTTCTAGTGTGGTGAAAAACCATATGTGTGTCACATTACACTTCTTACTTTCAATCGTTCTCACTTGCATTTTTTCCATCTGTAACCTTTTCAATGACCCAAAGCAATCCAAAATGAGATTTTTTATTGGTGAAAAACCATATAAATGGCAAATTTCAATACTTTTGTTTATCAATTAAGTTATATATCTTTTCAAACTCAGAAAACTACATATTTATAAAAAAAAAGCACAATAGGAGATTATTCAGTGGTGAAAAACCATATAAATGTGTGTCACATTTCAATACTTACTTTCACTATATCTCCCTTGGATTATTTCCATCTGAAAACTGTTAAAATGGGGAAGGCTGTATGCATTGGAACCACATTGGAACATGTTTTCCATCCATTGCCATCAGTTACATTAAATTACATCAAAATTAGGCCCCACCTTCTCATATACATATCACATTGGACCGCTTTTACGTTAAAAATCCAATTTTTAGCAGTTTTTTCTCACATTGGAACATGTTTTTCCACATTGGAACCACATTGGAACATGTTTTCCATCCATTGCCATCAGTTACATTAAATTACATCAAAATTAGGCCCCACCTTCTCATATAGATATCACATTGGACCGCTTTTACGTTAAAAAATCCAATTTTTAGCTGTTTTTTCTCACATTGGAACATGTTTTTCCACATTGGAACCACATTGGAACATGTTTTCCATGCATTGCCATCAGTTACATTAAATTACATCAAAATTAGGCCCCACCTTCTCATATAGATATCACATTGGACCGCTTTTACGTTAAAAATCCAATTTTTAGCTGTTTTTTCTCACATTGGAACATGTTTTTCCACATTGGAACCACATTGGAACATGTTTTCCATCCATTGCCATCAGTTACATTAAATTACATCAAAATTAGGCCCCACCTTCTCATATAGATATCACATTGGACCGCTTTTACGTTAAAAAATCCAATTTTTAGCTGTTTTTCTCACATTGGAACATGTTTTTCCACATTGGAACCACATTGGAACATGTTTTCCATCCATTGCCATCAGTTACATTAAATTACATCAAAATTAGGCCCCACCTTCTCATATAGATATCACATTGGACCGCTTTTACGTTAAAAATCCAATTTTTAGCTGTTTTTTCTCACATTGGAACATGTTTTTCTGCATTGGAACCACATTGGAACATGTTTTCCATCCATTGCCATCAGTTACATTAAATTACATCAAAATTAGGCCCCACCTTCTCATATACATATCACATTGGACCACTTTTATGTTAAAAAATCCAATTTTTACCTGTTTTTTCTCACATTGGAACATGTTTTTCTGCATTGGAACCACATTGGAACATGTTTTTGATGTAATTTAATGTAACTGATGGCAATGCATGGAAAACATGTTCCAATGTGGTTCCAATGTGGAAAAACATGTTCCAATGTGAGAAAAACAGGTAAAAATTGGATTTTTAACGTAAAAGCGGTCCAATGTGATATCTATATGTGATATATATTTTGATGTAATTTAATGTAACTGATGGCAATGGGGAAAACATGTTCCAATGTGGTTCCAATGTAAAAACATGTTCCAATGTGAAAAAAACTGAAAAATTGGATTTTTAACGTAAAAGGGTCCAATGTGATATAATATGAGATGGTTCCAATTTTGATGTAATTTAATGTAACTGATGGCAATGGATGGAAAACATGTTCCAATGTGGTTCCAATGCAGAAAAACATGTTCCAATGTGAGAAAAAACAGCTAAAAATTGGATTTTTTAACGTAAAACCGGTCCAATGTGATATGTATATGAGAAGGTGGGGGTCAATTTTGATGTAAAAGACATGTATTGTCAATTTTAAGGAAAAATTGGACATGACGCATACAGCCTTCCCCCATTTTATACAGTTTTCAGATGGAAATAATCCAAGGGAGATATAGTGAAAGTAAGTATTGAAATGTGACACACATTTATATGGTTTTTCACCACTGAATAATCTCCTATTGTGCTATTTTTTATAAATATGTAGTTTTCTGAGTTTGAAAAGATATATAACTTAATTGATAAACAAAAGTATTGAAATTTGCCATTTATATGGTTTTTCACCAATAAAAAATCTCATTTTGGATTGCTTTGGGTCATTGAACAGGTTACAGATGGAAAAAATGCAAGTGAGAACGATTGAAAGTAAGAAGTGTAATGTGACACACATATGGTTTTTCACCACACTAGAAACTTTTATTGTGCTTATTTGATGTCAATGTGTAGTTTTCTGAGTTTGAAATATACAAGAATTGAAAAAGTAAAAGATTTGAGTTTCGCATTTATATGGTTTTTCACCACTCAAAAAAATCTTGTTTTGGTTTATTTTGGGACATTGGACAGTTTGCAAATGAAAAAAAATGCAAGAAAGAAAGAGTAAAAGTAAGTAGTGTAATGTGACACGCATATGGTTTTTCACCACGCTAGAATCCTTTATTGTGCTTATTTGATGTCAATGTGTAGTTTTCCGAGCTTGAAATATATAAGAATTGAGAAAGTAAAAGATTTAAGTTTGGCATTTATATGGTTTTTCACCACTCAAAAAATCTTGTTTTGCCTTATTTTGGGCCATTGGACAGTTTGCAGATGAAAAAAATGCAAGAAAGACAGAGTAAAAGTAGGTAGTGTAGTGTGACACGCATATGGTTTTTCACCACGCTAGAATTTTTTATTATGCTTATTTGATGTGAATGTGTAGTTTTCTGAGCTTGAAATATATAAGAATTGAGAAAGTAAAATATTTAAGTTTGGCATTTATATGGTTTTTCACTTTTTTTTTTTTTTTATGTCAATGTGTAATTTTGTTTAGCTGGAAATATATAAGAATTGACGTGTGCTTGAACAGCTTGCAAGATCAAAGGAAGGAGGGGAAAGAAAGTTTTTTTTAACCCTTTAGCTGATTTAGGTCGCTCCAATGTGATTCTCCAATGTCCATTTGTTTTCGAGCTCCCTTAGACACTTTGACAGATAGAATTTGTTGTTCTACTTTATTACTATGTATTTCCTCTATCAACATAAACATAGCAACATCAGTCAAGCATACAGGTCATAATAGATACAGTATAACTATCTGTAATGCTTTTACTGGGTATGAAACTGATACTCCACGCTCGAGACACCACCCTTCTCAGGGACCACTGTCTGACTTGTTTGAGTGAACGATGAACTGAAGAAACTTGATAGCACGTGCGGTACCTCCCTCTCCCTCTTAAGGGTCGTGCTAAACTGTTTTCCGAAGACGCCGGACAGTAGCCCCGTAGACGCACAGAGTTTCAGACTATATAAAAACATTAGATGTACTAAACATACATGTTGATTGATTGGTTGATATTGTTCAGGAATTAATGTTCCTAGGAGAGCACATGAAAGCGTACATATATATGTAATGCATATTTCCAATGTGGTCCTTTTTTGTTTGGCTGTTAGGTAACCAACTTAACCAAGGGTGTGTGGGGGATCACACTAGCTATTGTTTTCAAATCAGGTGAGTTATTTTACGTGCAAAAGTGTTACTATAGTATATATTCCATCCTCTACTGTTTATTTTTGTTAAAACATAACATTTCGCCATGATAGCTACATGGTTTCACATCTGATTTTGCACTGTATTGGTCAGAACACCAGATGAAGCCATGTAGCTACCATAGCGAAACGTCATGTTCCAACAAAATAAACAATAGAGAATGTATACACTGTATTATTATGAATCTAGCTACTGTCACTAATCTTCACTCTATCATAAAATATACATGTGTTATGATTTCACCTACTGCATATTATAGCTGGGGAAAGATCGTGAAATGTCACTCCATAATCTCCGTGGGCCAACCGTCAGCCAGAGCTCTGAGGCCGCCGTGGTCAGATGCACGCTTGGCAGCGACGTTCATGTTGTCCCCATACCTGCTCATATGCGTTCCCACACTAGTAGTAATCATGATATTCTTTCTTGTAGGGGTTTCGAGCACAGTGGTATTCTGTTCATTGTACACCGTATTATTAAAGTTCGGTGGTCCTCTGGAGATCATCTTTTCTCTGTGTGGATCATAGTAGTTTTGAATATACCATGGTTGTGTTGGATAGAATAATTGCGCATCTGTTCAATATGATACACAGTAGAACCTCCCATCAAGGCAACCTTTCTAATGAGACTGCCTCTATTAGACCATTCTCCACGGTCCTCAACCTACATACAGATACCCCCGTGAAGAGACCACACCGCCGTTGAGACCATTTGAAGGCGTTTCTCAGGGTACTATTATTGAAGAGGCTCCACAGTATTTAATTTATCATACAATCTTTGAACTTCAATCTGAGATGATTACAAGGTGTATTTCATCCAACCTGTTTTTGCAGCTGATGTTCACTCTTGTTCGTGACTTCACTACACTGTATGAATACACAATGGTGATGCAATTCATCTACTTACGATCACGACTCCTTGCGCATCAACGCATGCTTACTTGCTTGAAATATACGTCGTATGCTGTAGTTGCCATACGTTTAAATTGGAAAACGGTCTTTGAACTTGTGTAATATGATAACCTTAATAAATGAAATCATGAAAATCCCATCTACAAAAGGGTGTCTCTAGTGGCTAGGTGACAGGTAGTGAACACAGTCCTCAACCGTATATTTCCGTTGCCCGCAATACATGGCCGTCGTGGCTGCCATCCACACATCTGCAATTCCATGATTTCCAAGTTCAAGAAGTTTAGAAAATCACAAAATTAGAAAGAGACAACTATGCTGATGTATTAAACGGTATTTTTAGATTCTCACTTTAGGCAAGCAATTAACATACACGCGCATACACGCGCGCATACACACGCACGCACGACACACACACACACACACACACGCACACACACACACACACACACACACACACACACACACACACACACACACACACACACACACACACACACACACACACACACACACACACACACACACACACACACACACACACACACACACACACACACACACACACACACACACACACACACACACACACACATTATAAACTTTGTATGCACATTAATGATTTCTAATATCCATAATTACAAGATTCCATAATTTTTCATTTGCAACTGAGCAACCATTACTTTCAGTATTTATGTATACGTATATATGGATCATATATAATTCTGAGAGGAACACTAGTTATAGAACTGCTATATTGACCCGTCAACCCAGCAAAACGATCCTATTGCTTACAACAAATACAGTGAGTCAGCCCACACAGTTTTCACACAGTCCCTAAACCGTACTTGATTTCAATAAGTGGACTTCCATCAGTATATGTAACTATCACATGTAATTAGATATATAACTAGTCCATGACAATATTTTGCATAGCCTCGGGTGGAACTCGAATCCATGACCATAGATCAGATGTTACTGGACAATGGCCAAGCTCCCATGTTGGAGGGGACATGACTCAGTCTGAAAAGCGATTTGGTGCCATGGTTGTGGGTTCAAATCTCATATATTTCGTACCTTATAGTTGGGAATAAGGTCATATAATAATATGTATCGCATGTGCCCTCCCCCCTCGTCTTCTGAAAAAAAATCAACACATTACTCAGGGCTTATAATCATAAGCATTGCATTATCAACAATGAAACACAATTACTCAAATCTACTGCTGCTGTTGGCTGATCCCTACACAGAAGAAACAACTGACTTGGGCTATAGTGACTATATATGTAGTGAGTCGTTCTATATGGAGTTCCATCCTCTACATCAATGAAACCCGACGCCTTATAGCTATTACGTAGACCATTGTTGCTTCAGGTTTATAAGGTCCATACTAGCTTGTAATACCACGTTTGCTTCCCGAACATATGCAAATAGCTCCCATTATGCTTGTTGTACATCATTGGCTGTGTGGAAGAGACGCCGCAGTTAAAGAAGCATATATCCCTCTGATGACAACCGCCTTTTTTGTCCACAGTCGTCGCCTTAAAAGTCATTCGGGGCAGGGCATAGACAAATACAATGAATATTATATCAATTTACTGTATGGCCTCCAATGTACGCCACAGCTATAAAGAAGTTACTTCTACAAGACAATTATTCGCGGGTTCAAACCTCGAGCAAATGTTTACAACAAACCTCGAAATGCAGACCGACTTCTAAATCGAGATGATTTGGACAAGTCTACGGGTGTTCTTGGTACAGAGGTTATGCTGTAGTATTCGTTATGTTGTGGTATTCATTCGCATAGTCTCACGTATACCCTATAGATCATACTTTTGTACCCATCTATGAATGTCTCAAAGACTCATGTGGACATTTATAAAAAAAAGGCCTATAGTAGGCCCACTTATATTTGTGCACATGGCTAGGAAAAAAAACCGCATACAAAACAAGACCATTCAATTCATAGAGTATCGGAAAAGGATATCGAAACGATTCGTCTATATCGTTGCAACAGTGTGTTTCTGCATGTGGTCGAGTGGATAAGGTGCTGGACTCGTGATCAGAAGGTCGTGGGTTCGATTCCCGGTCTGGTCTGTTAGTGGGTGCTGAGCCATCACATTAACATCGTGCGCTGAATGTGCTGCCGCCGTAGATTCTGATGTAACGAGTGAGAGCAAATACTCATCCATACAGTGGAACCACATCTGTGATGAGACCACCTCTATAATAGGATCACTTTTCTCGGTCCCAATCGTCAAAATGATTTCGATGGGAACCTCTGTATAGAGACCACCTCTATTGAGACCACCTAGCACTGGTCCCAAAGGTGGTCTTAATAGAGAGGTTCTACTGTATATGTCATAGTGCATTCTGATTACTTGAAATTTAAGAATTTCCATTCTTTACTACAAACTTTCACTTATACGGGCCGTAGATCTTGTAAGTGACTCACCGCATCTCTAATCATTCATAATGATAGAATGGTTCTACTGTACTCGTGGGGGTGGGGGCACCGTCGGTTTCACGGCTTTCCCATTCACACAGCTTTACTGGGCCATGCTCCTATTATAAGCTCATATATAAACGTTCATATTATAAGCCAAAAGTTGCCAGTTGGATGGTGCCACCTACTTAAACAAGTATTAGGGGGCTTTAATGATTTCCATATACTGTGTATATGACCGTGAGATATATCGCTGGACGGGAGGTGATGGAGGTGAATTTAATCAGTTCCGGACCTGTTTACTGGGGGATGGGGGACTGGGGGGAATGATGGAGGGAAGGACGGGGAGGGAGGAGCATTTAATGTGCTCCGAATCTCATCCGTTTCAACCCGAGCAGCGCCGGTTAGGCAGCCAGTATAGCCCAAAATAGATGAGGATGGAATGGAAAGGCACCCAACCAAAGGTTAGGCGTCGTATGATTCTGTTTACTAACATAATTGACTGGTCTGTAGAAAGGGTAGGGCCGAATTAAAACAAACAATCGCATTGATGATAAACCCAAACCATGCAATTTTAATTTCCTCCTTGACATTCATCAAAAATTGGCTTATTTATATTGCCGCTTTACCTTTACAAGCATTTGCAAGTACACATAAACAAAGTATCAAATTCCAAGAACTCAAATCTTATGATATTTACAACTTGAAGATATACATGGACACACATATGGGCAAAGGAGACTGGAAATGCGCATACGCACATTTTATTGCAAAAAAAAATCACGAGGACTCGGCCTGGCCTGTTATTGCTGCTCTTAGTTAAGTGAAAAAACTACCGTACTCTGGCATCTAGAATCTGGTCCTTTGAAATTCCATGTAAATGCTCATGCTCATGATATATTTTGAACATGAAAGCCCATGGGCAGTAAGACGGGCTTATATGATAGTTCCAGTAAATCTAAACTGGCCATGTGCAATAATCAAACCACAATTGAAGCACACCACAAGTCCTCCACAGCAGCATCAACAGAATTATGTTTCTTTAAGTTCCAATTTAACTAGGAATCTACAACGATCTTCAACCACGATGAAGGCTCAATAAGCCCTAATAAAGTGGAAACTCTTTGCTGTGAGTGTGAATTGTCTCTGTGCATTACATGTTAAATGTGTAGGCCTACAACACTCCCGTGGTGCATGCTAAAAATAGAAACCCGCACCCCCAGAACACCCACAAAAAGATTACACGCGTATTATCTGCAATTACACACGCAACCTCTACCTATGAAGAAAGCTTAATCGTTGCTTTTGATTACACAACCAAATATTTGCTTTAAACATAAACTCTCCCTACAGTTGTGCAATATTCTCGGCTGCCCAACTCCCAGCCAACTGCGCTGCAATACGAGTGCGCATGCGCAGCCCGCTGTCCCCGAGGCTTCAGGTCTCATCTTACGGCGTCCTCCCCGCGTGGCCGCGCTCACAGAGACAGTCATTTAACCCCGGGCGCACCTGGCCCGCTGCCCCGGCTGTCTCCCCTCGTTCGTCCCCGACGTGTTGCCATCACCTGAGCCCGACACCTTATATGTGTACGCTGGCTATCTGACCGTATTCATATAGTTTTATTTCGTTCCACGCGAAAGATATTTCGGTATATCAACGGAAGACGTGTCATCTGGTCATGAACAGGTTTTATGCATTTGATTTGCTGTCCGGAAAGGTACGATCAATGCGTGCGTATGAAAAATACAATTTAATATAAAGCTACATTCAACGATAAAAAGTCGTGTTAAAACACCCCCCACAATCTTATACACGTATGTTTGACTATCTAGGCGTATAATTTAACTTTATTTTGTGTGTGTTTCCCAAGCTTGCTGGCCTGTGTACTCAGTTCTCCAATAGTTTCTCTCCATCTTCTTCTCTCGCAAGCAGGCACCTACCACTATATGTTGAGATAACTGAAGATAACTTTCAAATTTATTTAGCTTCATTTATGCCAACTATTTTCATTTGTCAAATACATTCATAAAAAATTAAAATAATCTGCATCAGGAGCACTGTGTCAGCTTAATGTAGAAAAATGTAAACAAGATAATCAAGCTGCAAACAATATACAGTTGTGATAACGTTGATGATAATACTTTATAAGTGAAAGCCAATGCTATAATGAGCTAATATAGTATCTATTCAATTTCCTGACCATAAAGTACATGAAGCACAAATAAAACGTCATACACGGTTAAGCAAGATACATAGTAGGGTCCTACATCTTTAAACCAGGGTAGTTTTCCCACAATGTAATCTACCGTTCACAAACTGAGTACATCTTATTTCTATGATGTTAAAACACCCGTATACCGTTTGAAATGAGTGGGTTTAAATAATTAATGGCAGTAGACTTGAAAAACGGGGGTCAATTATAAAGGTAAGCTATATTGATCTGTTTTCCTCTGCTACATTAAAGCAAAACGCCCTATTAACGCTGGGTCAATATTCAATTAATACCCCCTCTTCGTTGTTTTTCAGATGTGTTACTAGTTTATAAAAATGTCCTCGGGAGATCAGCGAAATTTTGATAACATCAGTTCGTTCAGACCCTGTTACACATACATGGTGTATATAACTGGCAAATCAAATCGTTGAAAGGACCAGGGGTATGATGACACTGGTAACACTTGGTGTTGTTGTCAAGAATCATCTTTAATAAAGAAACTAATGAGACCAAAGTGAAAATCTATGCCAATGATTAACACTTTTTAGCGTTACTGCTCGATTTGAAACGCTACTCCGTTCACTTCAACGATAATGCAGATTATGTTGCGAGGAAAGACACGACAGGTTGAAAATGGGGTTTGCATTTATTTTGTATTTATTTTGTATTTGTTTACTTTCAAGTATCTGCACGGATAATGTTTCATTCTTTTTGTACCGTGGTTAAGTTCGCGCGTCAATTCGTCAGCCGCAAATAATGAAAGAGTTCGCGCTTTTTAGGCATTTAGGCTGCAGTCCGACATTCACAATTGGCAGCCATTACAATAGACAACTGAGCAATGCATGGATGAAAACGCACAAAATGTGCATGAAAATAAAGAGCGTGCAAAAAAAGACAAAGAAGAAAGAAAGAAAACTACTGCTATATACCGCAAAGGTATCGGCTTCAATTATCAGCAATGTCAGACTACAGCATTAAAACCGTTCCCGCCAAAACTTGTGCGCTATAAAACGGCAACCATACGAGATATATAGCGAGCTCAACATAACGGGATAAAGGCTCTCCACATTCTGCAATGCATAAAATCTATCCACAATATTGTGATCAGTATATACATAGAGTCGCTAAGAATTTATACTCCACTTTATATAGAGTCTAGGCCTAATTAAATCGACATGACGTTTCGCATATTTATAATCCAGTTTTTGCAGTTTTGACGGGTTTTGCAAATGTCACCTGTCGCTCACACAAGAACGAGCACCAGAATGGTCAGGGAAAGGGGAATATATATTTCTAAATCATGCTTTTAAAATGGTATCATCACCTGTTGGTGGTATCAACAGATCTGTATGTGCAATTAAGAGTTGCTCTACACTTTGTAGTTATGTCAATATAACACGTTTATATTGTCTATATGTGCATGATTTTGATAAATGATTGTGGTTTTTCTGTCGAGAGACACAAAGAAGCAAAATTTAATTTATATTCTATTTACCATTTTGTCATTGTCATCTTGCAAGTGAATACTCTACATAGAAGGCTCTAAAGTAACAGATACACTCGCAGACAAATTCACACATTAAAAACCGCCTCTAACAATTTGCTTCTTGAAGTAGCCCACTTTTTATCTTCAAATCTTTACTTTACAAATCTACCGTTTCAGAACAATTTCCACAAAACTGCGACTTATAACAAAAGACAGCTGTCCGATTCGGTGTTTAATGAGATATTCTCGCTATTTTACGGCGAATCCGACTCCCCAGCGAACTGACCCGGTCCCGGCTCTCTCTTTGCGCTTCCAGGGATGAATAGATAATTTCTCGCCCTCCCAAAAGTGGTGGGATGAAACAGCAGCGCTGGCCGTCTGCTGAATTGTTAATCCCAGCAGGAAACACACCCGTCTTTGACTATACTGTGTCGAATGTACAGCCACTATGTGCTCAAGTTATTTATACCACTGTCTGCAACATTGTTCAATTTCCAAAATGGACGACAACAGAACAGGTACGCTGTGTGTGTTCCCGTGTTTCATGAAATCTAATCCCTCTCTTGAAGTGCTCACGTACCCAGTATTATGAAAGACCGAGCTCGCTCCACGCCAAATATGACATTCAAACGTATGCTGTTTACCATCACAAAAAATAATTAGTTTAAAGGACCAGAATTGAGCGTATTGAGTTACGCCTCTGAGAAGCAATGTGTTGATTACTCAGTTTTAATTTTCTAATTATCTTGCGATTTTAATTTGCGATCAGGGGGTGTGCTATCGTGTTTCACTAATTTTGCTCATTGTTTCTAAATGACCATTGGGAGTCCTCCAATCACACGACCCGGCCTTGTGTATCATTAACTTGCGCTATTCACCATTGAAACACCTATGTCATACAAAAATATCATGAGCTAAATGGAATTAAGTTCTTGTAACATTTGAAAGTGAAGAGGGCTATTTCATTTCCTTTTATTTGATTCCTTTTGCCTCTTGCACACTCAGAATTTGATACTTAGCAATAGACGACGCACGGATTTAGAAGATGGAAACCCTTGCTGACGTGACAAATTTGTTTCATTATTATTTGAAAGATGGAAGGTTGGTCAACTAGGTATGTACATGGAAGAATAGTTCTCACCCACATGATGGCAGCTAATGAGAAATGACCATTGTCATGCCGAGAGGTTCGAATTTCCTCTCGCGTCTTGACCACACCTACCAATCCCATGCGCTGCTTTCACACCAAATCTAATCAGAGCTGTTCACAAATAATTACTCACAACTTATTTCTTGCTATGGACATTGGTAATTATGTACAAATGGGGTGGTTATAGTTGGCTACTAGTTGCAGATATGTACTTCCCTGCCCACTGTCAGAGGCACAGTGGTGTTCAATTACACTCTACCTGTTAAAGGAGTCATGATGCGGCTATTATGAAATGAGAAATTTATTAACAGCTCTGAGCATATTTCTATGGGCTACAGGATTCATTAGGAAGCAGCTCACTTTGAATAGTGGCATCATTGCTGGGGCTAGGTGGACCACAGAGATGAAAAAGATCATATTGCTGATTGCTAGTGGACACCGCAATTCCTTCTGTCTCATGTCATTTGTAATACTCAGGGAGTTCATTAGTCTTATTAGTTGACTTTGCATAACATTTCATATATTTTCTGCCGTTGATTAATCAATGCCTTTGAGAGAGATGCACATTTCTATACCGTGTTGTGTATCTCCTCCTCAATCAATAATAAGTATTTTTCATTCCCCACTGCCGCCGCCGCAGCAACACATTTTGCTATTTGTCGCAGCTTGGCAGATTTACACCGGTTTTAATAAGCATATAAATGACATTAACAAAACTGTGCTGCCTGGCATCTTCCCAGCTTTAAGGTATTGTGACCAGGTGTGGTGTCAATTTCTAGCGACAAAAGCCATGTGTTTCCCATATCACACAGCACCCCAGGCTGCGGGGAGATGCTTGGCTGTCATACAGCACAGGCAAACATTCTACTGCTGCCTGTTGCCTCGAGCAATTTTCAGGGAATAAGAATAAAATAAGCTTATAATAATATCTGGGACATATGTATGGGAATGGAAATGTTACCATAAGAATCTAAAACATGCATACATCTATAATGTTCATATACATGTGTATATACATTCACTAATACACAGGCTGGTGTGTGGCTAAGTACACTGTAAAATTATGTATAAATTATTGAGATTATGCAAATGAGGAAGTTTCGGCCTAAAGCTATAGCATTCTGCGATTTTCAAAATACAATGATTTCTTGCGGCTTGTGGGAATTCTGTTAATCACTTGTTGCCTGTGTGATTTATGGAAAGATATTCAACATTGAGATATTGAACTGATAATTTTAAATGCTTTATTTATGATAATGTGTGGAACAGATTCAAAAATTTACATTTAAAAGTTACAATACATTTCTTCAATTCACAATAAGAAATGCTTTCAATATGCATATTGTTAACAATCTTATTCTTTTAAAATAAGATTAAACAAAATACATTTCCATAAATGAAATAACATTTTGAGCAATCCTTATACTAACATTCAACTACTCATTTTGTCTTCCCTGCCCTACATTTTATACACTTTTCTACCTTCCAAACCCATCCACTACTCATCCATCTGCTGCGTCTGTTCCATATACATACAAATAGGCCAAGCCCTTTATCTCTCACTCAATTCCCCATTTGCTCCTTCCCTTCCTGATATACATATATCTGACTTATTCCCCTGCCACCTCAACTCCACTCTCCTCTCATATTCCAGTGCTGCTAATGCCGCTGCCCCCAAACCATAGTGTTGCATGTCAATGTCTGATCCCAACCTTGTCTTTCGGTGGAGCAGGGAATTCTCCCTTATTCCTGTGAGCCGTGAGCCGCCCCTGCGTTACTGGCTTTTCCTCTCAGCCACAACCCTCGGAGCTCACTGGGACCTCGCGCTACCAGATAATGACAAGGGATTTGAGATCTACTTGCGTAGTCTCTGCCTTAGACCTGTGTGGCTTCATTTTGATGAGAGGGTTCCACATGTGTAGTGGCTACAACAATGGAAAATGAAGAGCAGCAATGTGAAATATTTGAGGGCTTGAGAAGTGTGTGGCTGCGGTGGCTACAGTGCTGTAAGCCATAGAGGAATACATCAGACCAAGAGAATGACCAGCCGGGGGTAAGCAGCATTTTAATCTTATCATTGTTAGTTACAGTTTTTGTTTGGTTGTTATATGTTAATATAGTGAGTTTTATTATGTATGATTGTGTTTTAGTATGGAAGTATTTCTGTTACATTTTTTAAGTTGTAGCTAAATGTTGATGTTGATAGCTAAAAGTTGATGTTGATATCTAGATATTACTTTTTAATCTACATTTGAAAGTTTATGCTAACATGCTGATGTGTTTAAACGTGTATTGTGTACAATGATTTCCAAGTAATTTCTATATAAGGATGGAACTTTATAGTTTAGTCTATAAAACGTGTCGTATTTGGAAAGATGAACATTAACATATCAGTCAAGTAAATATTTCATAAATACACACTCTTTTTCCACATTATAATGACTATTGCTGCCTTTAGGCGAGACATTACCTTGAAATCTTGCTATTGGCAGTATATTTCAGAAACCCAGAGTAATGATATGTTTCTCCTTTTGGCTAACACCATATTGTGAAACTACAAAAACACAATATATGGCCATTCCCTTCCGCTTCCATCAGGCAAGTGTCTGTCATACACAGTTTTCGTGGCGTTTATTTGGTCCAACAAACTATCCCACAGAATAATACCTGTTCTATTTCATATCATGAATAAATGATAAAAGAGTTAAGTGCTATGCAATAAAGAGTTGTTTTCACAGTTTATGGGCATTCAAATTGTTGAGATTGAGTTTAGGAACTAAAAATAACCTTAATACAATTGAAATAGTATTTTATTGATAAAATGGCATGGTATTCTTCCACGTCGTATATCCCATTATTGTTTTTAATTCTATGTGTGCATTCACCTCTGTATTTAAAATTGACGAAATAATATCTATGAACATTGATTGAAGGTCTCTAATTGTCAGAATTCTCTTAAGTCCGGTGATAGGAGCCGTTCCATTCAAGCTTCCCATTAAGTCCCATTATAATTGTTAGTGTCTTGGGTGGCGTGCTGGATAGGGATTTCTAATGGGGCCTTCTAATCCGTGTCCGGATCTTGGTGATTTTGAAAGGTTCTCACAGGGTGGTCAAATCCTCTACTCTCAGTGTATTGGAAGTAAATCACATGCTCCCAAAGCAATTGTATCCAAGTGACCATAAGCATTTTGTCCAGGAAATGTGGATAAGGTTTTTCTTTGCTTAAATATATTTCACAATACGGTAAGACCTTTTATTTAAATGACATTTTTAAAACTGTTTTAAAAGAGCTGATAATTGTGATTCGGTAGATAATACAGCAATATGTACATGTAATGTATTTGATTTTGTATGGAACTAGCTGTTTCTAATAGTAGCTGTAAAAATTGAAGAAAAGCAATCGAAAAGAATAAATGATACTTTTCAGAGTCAGTTGAAAAATATATTGCGTACAGTTATAAATGAATCTGTGAACATGTGGTGCTAAATGTTGAATCAAACTCAACTTTAAGAATCTACTGACATTGTAATGTATAAATGCGTAACAAACTTTATAATGAAAGATGATATGACTTGTTCATCGATTCTTTTCCTTTATCACAAAATTCACTTCTCCATGTTTCTAAAAGTGTGCTCCTATGTTATGTTTTTAAGTTTAGGGAAATAACACTGAATGATAACGGAATAGAAAAAATCAAGTGGACACAGATAACTGAATACATATAAACATATTACTGTTTACTCAGTTGCTCATTTAACAGATTAGAGTGCTCAGGGAGCACAGCATTTACCTACATGATAATTATCTGTACCTACTCACTGCAAACTTTTATTCAAATACAATATAAATGAAGCTAAGAGTTTCTTTGCTATTTATTAGTTAACTCTACAAACAGCAAAAATTGCTCTTCTTTGGGAATTCACAGAGCTGAAAATGATCTTGGTCTAAGATGGTACATCGTAATACTTAAGCATGTGTCTAATTGTAAATAGCTTAAATTGTGTAATGATATTAGTGACCTAAAATCTAAAATATCGAAAATTGCAAACACATGACCATAAACCCATAACATACGTAATTGACAATTTTCTTTCCGTGGGTATTATTTGTTGTTGGATTTTAGAACCAGGTTTCACTGGTGTATAAATGATGGTTATTTTTTAAAAGGAACCTGTAGAGTTCAAAATCGATTAAAATCATATTTGAAATTTGAATTTTAGAGATTGTTTTGAAAGAAAACCAGGTAATACATTAACATAATTGAATCATGTAACAGTTAAAGCATTTATAGACATCACATTCACTCTTATTGCTAACATTGTAGACACTTCCTCTTTCCCTCTATATAAAAACAGATCCAGATTTGTAATGATCACACACTCTGACAAATGCAAAATTTGTTGGCTACCGTACTTATGTTGCTTGCACTTTGTGCCTATATAAGTGGTCTTCCTTAAGACGTTAACCCATTAATTTGTCTATCATATATTATCTATCTCCCCTGATTTAATCCACTTCAACTGTTATCCCAAGTTTCAATGTTTCGGACTTTGCCAGTGTTAATCACACAATGCGAGGAATTAGGGACTTCGGGGATCCAGTCTTAGGTGGTGATGGTGCTTACTTGACAATGCAGGTACAATGTATATTATATTTTTTGTACAATCAATTCAACTTGAATGTGCTCAAAATAGAATTAATTTGTGTTATCCATGTATTATCTTTATAAAAACAAGTTTGAATTGTGTTTTGAAAGTCTTTCTACCTAAGCTATTCCTCGAAAAAAAAAAAAATATTTGTTATTTTGCTGATGTACTAAGAAGTTTGGTAATTGTTAGGGCATGTTGTCGATTTATGTGGAAAAGAATGTTTATCATCGCAATAATCACTCTCTAAACAAATAATCAGTATCGGAATACTTGTGGCAAGGATATGATCAGGAATATGGCCCGCATAAGACATTTGGGAGTGGGGGTAAGGTACAATTCAAATCCGATACAGCAAATTGTTTATTCTTTATCAGAGGATCGGACAGGATAGACACTTGGAAATATTACTTAAGATGCAATAGTATTATAAATGGATAGGAAACGTCCTTATTGGGTTTGTTTTCTTATATAAAATCAATCATAGATGTTCTGAAATTTTGCTCAAGAAATTTGGAAGGATTGAGTATTTTCATCATTTTCTTCCCTTCCTTCATATCTTTACAGACATTAAGACATTATAAAATATGGACAAAGCAGTAGAGCCCTAGTAATTTTAATCTAAATACAAACTCAGTTAATAGTCTATATGCTAAAACTAATATGTAATGGATAGAGGTACTCGTTTCTTGTTATCATTATATAAATTTTAAGTGGAAACATACTTATTGTGTTAGCTGTTATGTTTATTGGAAATATGCAAAAAGTTTTATTTGCGCACTAATATGTTTTTTTGATACACAAAAGTCACTCACGGCACATTATCAATTTATTGCAGGACTTTTTAGTTCAATGTCAATGCATTAAGTGCCTTTGAACTGTAATTTTTCACACTAGACTAATTTTTTAATTCATGATCACTTGTTAGGTATGGTATTAAGTAATATAAATTTTTCATTTCACGTTTAAAAGTGAGCGTTTTATCAAAAGTGGCAAGTTTTCTTTCTAAGATTTGAATAATACTTAAAGGTTCTTATTTACAATAAAACTTACGTAAACATGTTCACAATATGAGTCACCGTGAACATTATTAGCATATCAGTTCTTGTGCGTTTTCATGGGTTTAGACAACTGCATCCAGTATTCTACCTATGTATACCTATGTATGTATGTATTAACAAGAGAAATATGAAGTTTCAGTCCTTATATTAGAATGATACAATTGCCCCCATATTGAGAATCACCAGCCCAGGTCGAATTCTATGTGGCTGCCGGTAACTTCTTGACAATATGCATGCTGTAGCATGACTTACATTTCAAGTTATCATATCTATGATAGGGAAGAGGGAAGATATTAAGATCGTTGATATCATTTTGATAACTGATAATTGACCACCTGTTATTCCACAGAAGTAAGAAAGAGTATTGACAAGTTGAGTTCACAAAATAGTGTTTGATGTTTTGAAATGGGAACCTCACTTTTTATTGCAACATGCAAGGTAATAATCATTGAGTTTGATTGAATTGCTTATAAAATAAACAGTTTATCAACAGTTATATCAATATTAGTAAACTTTTAACACACTAGAATCTAGATGGTAATAAAATAATGAAAGGAACATGGTTCAAATGTACAATGGCTGCATCAATAGTAAAGGGGGTATTGAAGATTGTCTCTTAAACTAATTTTTAAATTTCCATTTTTGATATTCTTGACTTTTTAGTTATTAAGTTTCTATACATTTTAAATCTTGTTTCAACATTATTGGTTATGAATCACTGAAATAAAACATACACATGCAAAAAAAGCAGAAAAAAGGAATATAGTGGAAAGTGGTATAAATATAATATGGAAAATACAGGAAACAAAGGATGAGGAATAAAAAAGAGCAAGTGAGAAATATAATTGTTGAAATATAGAGAAATATAGGACAAATGCTTAAAAAATGCCAGGAAAATTTCGACAAAAGAGAGAATATGGTAGTGGTGGAATTAATTCCTATATCAACTTTAAATAGGAAAATACCTATGATGATTCTAAAGTGTAGACCAGACACTATAAATGTACTTGCTACTTAGTGGGTGTGTGTGGGTTTTTTGTTCACTGTACCCATAATAAAGCTAACATTATCAATAACATTGATAAGATAATTGTTGCTCTGTATTCATGATATTCAACTCATAAGGCCTCAATAGCATATAGATTTAAATCACTGTGAGCTTCCTCCAACTCATTTTAATTTCAACCTGCGAACAAGCCACATACCTCACACTGCATGTACATCGCAACAAAAAAAGACTTGATGAAATCAATGGTTCAATATCAACATATCACATCAATAGAATAATCTTAGATGCTACTTCATTGAAAATAAAAAAGAAGTAACGATTTAAATTGTATTGCAATATGCATTGGCATTTCCCAATTGATCCTCAGTTAAAAACTGCATCGATTTCAGTCATTCCCTTGATCAGTTTGAAAGACGGGGAGGAAAAATTACTTCAGTTTTCAACAACAGTGGTCACAGATGCCACATATTGATCAGCGATGAATGGAAGATGGTATATGTCTGGGAGTACATTGTACCGATATATGTGTGTGCTCTTAAGAAGTGTTCGATTCTGTATCATTAAAATCAATAGTCCCTGCTCATCTGCTGGAATTTATACGAAAGCTCCCAACTAGTGGCTGGCCAGATGGGAGTGACACACGTGTTTTATGTGCGTTCTTGCGCTGCTGTGGCGACGACGCAGTAGAAAGCTTTATCAATTTTCTCATAATCATATATCTTTTTACAATATATCATTGATATGTTCTCCATTGTGGTGTGTTCTATCGAGTAAAATATCGATTTGAGAAATGTTAGGTGGCGTGATGAAATCGCAGGGCTTATGGATTTTTGCTTCCTATCCAACTTTTTAAATGTACTCGTTGCATACCTGTATGTAGTGAAATGATGAGAGAAATAAGATGTCCGAGTTAATGTAGGGGGTTCTATTTCAATGTCAAAGTGTAATTATGAATTAGATGAACACAATTATATAAGCGTAGATTAATAGGGGAAATGAGTGTAAAAGTAATTTAATCTGAATTAACCTATTTTGATATATTTTCTGATATTCAAAGTACAATTAGCATTCCCCAACAACTAGTAGTAGTTGAATAGAAATAGTACTAGTATAACCACACTGGTCAGAATTAATTGTGTGACATTCCCATATTCCTGGACACATGTCAGACTAAGATTATCCGCATCATTCCTTGTGAGACATGGTGGCACACGCGGCAAGCTGTTACTGCGAAGGTATGAGACCTACAGGCAGCAGAGGTCACGTAACAACTAGACATGGACACAAGCCATTTAGATTTGTTAATCACTCCATCCGTATATAGAATGGTTTTATTACAATGCACCATCTAATATAACGGAATTGTATACTACTATCATTTTGAGAGATGTTATAATGATTTATGATAATATTGCTGAAAGTTTTGAAAAGTAGCGTTGTTTAAAAGAAATGTGAAAGGCACACACACCCATCGATTTACACCAAAGCGAACAGCCCTTAAGGATGGTAAAGGTTCCTATATACATGTAGTTAACTTCGGGTGATGGTGTTTCTTTTCATGCCATTCCTAAACAGACCCTTATGGCTATATGTATGTAGAGACTGAAGAGAACGGCTTTATCATGCTCTTTCATGCCAAGGTAGTTTGTTCTGTTCAATGGTCTTTGAATAAAACTCTGAATAGAAAACAAGTGATGACTTTCCAAAGTGTGTCTATGTAATCTGCATACGATCATCTTTTCCGGTCTTAGAAACATTAGAATTCAATATGATAATGAAGCAGGACTAAACCTAATACCAGACGTGTCACGTGTCTTTTATAGTGCTGAGGGAAATACTTCAAACTCTCAAAGTCTCCATAAACAAATATATGGATTTGTAATTTAAAAGCAATAATTGCTGCAATAAGCTAAATCCCAAAGCACCTCACATTTCCTGAGCTGCAAGCATTGCACACAACCCACTGGAACACCCAATTTCACTTTGCCGCAATCATTTATGTTCACCGCCACGCGCTAACTATTCTGCGTTATTGTTCATGGCAGTAGCATGACTTAATAACAACAAAAGAGGAAATATGTGTACATGAGGATCTAAAACTGAAGCGGTGGCAGTGGTATCTCTCGCTACTTCCACTTGGTGTGGTTACTAAACAGAGCCTCCGGCTACAGAACATATTGCCTCTGCTGCCGCCGCCGCCGCCGCTGCCACCGCCGCCACGGCGTTACTGTCACTGCTGTTGCTCTCTTACCTACCTGCAGCACCTTTTGCTTCCTGCGCAGTAATTGGTCGAGCGACTTTGCAGCCTCTCTCCTTAAATGCGGTGTGGACACTCCCTGGGATGGAGTTTTTTTCCTGAGACACCACTGCGACGACAAACGCAAACTGATTGCTGCTCACTTACGTGATACATATATGAGCTGTGTCTCCGCCGCCGCTATGTAATAGAGTTTATTAGTGGAAAGGCTGTTTAGTTGTGGTTGTGTGTGGAGAGACATAGACTAAAAAAAAAAATCCTAGCAGGATTCATGGGACATGACTGAAAATGAATGAGCTATCAGTTATTTTATGACGTTGAAGTGTTATGAGTTGAAATTATTCGTTGTTCAAGAAGTTTAGGTGATGGATTTCTAGACACTTGACTCATTTTGAGGTATGTAAGTTTCTTTTTTGTACTTCTTTGGATGATCAAGCCGAAATCACAATGTGACAGTGTGCGTGTATGAGCTAGAAATGTGTTAAGTCAATTATGGACATGTGATTGTGATTTTTATGGTGCATTAAATTCCTAATGTTGGGGAAAAGTTCACATAACAATCATTGAATAAGATGAAAAAGAAATAATTTGATGTTTCACAAAACAGACTAATAATAAGCAAAGAGGCAAAAGAAACTTTTTTCTGACCATGTACATAAGGATTTGACAATGATATGCCGATCATAACCAACAAGATCATTGCTATTCTCTAAATAGGTTAACACAGTGGGATATTTCACATCATCACTTTTTCTCCATCAAAGTGTAACATTTGGCGTGGCATACGTAAGGCCATTAAAGGATCTATAATTGATCTGAAAGAACTCCCAAGATATAAGATCAATTTATGAATAAGCAAATATGTTGTAAGAACTTACTTTTTGAAAGGTGGGATGAGCAAGCCAAACATATTTTGATATCGTAGGAAAAAAACAACAACATTTAAATGCTCATTGCCAACATCCTTATTACTTTTGAAAACATATCTAATTGCTTCTAAAAATTAATTAATACATTGAATTATCATTTAAGAATCGAGCGAAAGCAGCAAGCATTAAATAAGTGTTTTATATAGCCATGAAAAGAAGTTGCATTTGATGTATGAACTACGATGAACATCATATTTGCTCATCTTAAAGTATTGTATGCAACCTACGTCGTGCACAATAATAAGCCACGTCCCTTGAATCACCTTTATCTCTCCCATCAGAGATGCTCATTTAAATAAGCGACTAATGATGGCTTATACTGGAATATAATACAGAAGCCAGTGTCTAGGACAATGGTATACCTCTATTGAGCTCAAACAATTGCATATTACAGCCTGCTCATCTCTTTTATTGTGTTTTCTACATACAAACAATGACCACTCCCTGCAAACCTTCATCTTGTGCGGGGAGTGTCCATTCCCTGAGCAGTAAGGAGCAGTAGAACTGCGGTGTCACATCTCATATACAGGTGAAAATTTCATGTGGCAACTGACTCCGAGACCAAGCGATTAAAAGCAGCTTAGTAATAAGACTATTTTGTTACACATATGCGCTTTGCACTTTAAACAGGGAAATGAGGAGGAGGATAGAAGGTATATGTTACACTTTTGATATGGAGTTTGTTAAATAGTCGCAATTGTGTGGCAGTTTAGATGATAAATTTATAGAATTGAAGAATACGAGGTAAATTGAACACTGCTAATAGTTAATAGTTTTCAAGTTTTTAATGATATTTGATTGTAATTGTGTATTGATTTAAGATTGTTTTCTAATATGTGTAAAATGTTTATGATTAAATACATATACCCTTATCAAAATCTTAAATTTATCCATAAAAGAAGAAATATGATATGTCAAATATTGAGCTTAAAATGTTAACTTCATTAGATAGGATAAATCAAAGACTTTTCAAAATTTAAATGATGACATATCAGCTTGATGTAGAATGTTTTTGTAGCACGATGAGAAGGTAGTAAACCCAATTTAGGACTGATTGAAATACATCATGAACGATTGTTTAGCTTGATTCAGTAATTGTTTGCTTGTCTTCATTTCTCACGAATGGTAACTTTTAATTCTCTAATAGCAAGGAACAGCACTAAAACTTTGGCTGTCTTATGTATTACTAGTTCTTGGATTCATAAATTTTTAAGCACTTAGAGATCTTAGATTCATTATTTCACACCCATTGAACAAGTGCTACCAAAGTTATACATCATATCTAAATGCATGCTGCGAGACCTGAGCATACTCATCTGTGTACCATTGAAATGGGGAGAATGATGAATCGTAATCTACAGTGAACTGGCTGTGAATTATTACAGACAAATATTACTAAAAAAGACATGATTTTATTATCTCTTCCAGCAAAAATATTTGTGATAACAATATAAAAAATATGCCTAATGATGAAAACAAATTTAGTTTTATTTGATCTTCATTGTTCATAATATGTACGATACAAATTATGAGGTGATTAACATTAAAAATGTGGAACATGATGTTGAGTTCACAATTATGGTACCTAGTATTATTTCCACTTTAGCGTTCACTGTCAAGTGCGTGGTTTCTTATCATACAGTTTCTGAAACTCCAAATCTCACTCATGAAAATGCAGAGGCTCTTTTCAGGAAAGCAGATTCAAGCATTTCTTGAAAAAGTTGAAAAGTCATACACCATCGTTTATTTTTGTTTTATGTTATTTAATTTTCACACACCTATGCCAAGCGTATCATTTCTAGCTACATTCATAAATTCAGAAATACAAAATATACTATGTGACCCAGTGATCTAGTCACATTTGGCATTGCACATAGATGTATAATCTATGTGCAATGCCAAATGTAAACAGTTTGAGTATTTTCCCAAAAGTCATCACAAGGTTGTGCTGCTACAAATGTTATCACCTTTTATAAACTAGGTAAATTAGCAATTGTCTTATACGAAAAACAAGATTTGTCATTGGAAAAATGTATGTTGCAACTTATTAAAGACCCTTGATGTCAAACCACATACATGCAATGTTCCAAATAATATAGACGTTTATAAATATGGAGATAGAGTCCGAGAAAAACAGCCAACAGCTAATTGCTGACTTTATCCATTTAGTGGGAAGGTGATAAACGGTAAAACAATCATAACTAATTATTTGACTACCGGTAAGTGTATGTAGCATATTGAAATAATGTCAAACAATGAAGACAAATGTCAAATAAAGGATGATTCCTTCCGCGACAATGTATAATTCTACAATTAGCCTTTCATGAATGTCAACTAGGATATCATGCCTTAAAGTTTGCTCTAGCATTCCCCTCTGTAAACTTAAGGATACTTTCAATTTGTTCATCTTCCATAATTATTGAAATTGAAAAGTGCACTAAACTAATGATTTAAATGTCTATTTTGTAAGTTTATCAATTTTACTACACTTATTGACTTCTTCAACTGTTCAGTCATCTGATAATTTTCTATATTCCTTTGGTGATGCAAAACGTTTGGCCACAAATGTGTGCCCTTCCCAGTCTATTACCAGGTAGTTTCCCAGTAACTGCAAATGTACTTTACTCTGAGTTTTTTGAAAGAGTGTTCAAGCATCGAAGAAAAATTCTAAACTGCTTTGGTGTAGCACAAAATGTTTGACAGCCAAGGTGTGTATACCATCCTGGTTTATTTCTGTATTATGATTCATAAAAGCACATGTGCTTAGGAATGAACATTCTCAATATTCACATAGAATCATATGTGCCTGCCTGTTAGTAAATATATTTGTTTTCCAAAGGAAGCATCAAAGGACTCTTTTTAGGCTACGTATAAGCACATGTGTTTTTATGTGGAGGAACAACAGAAGTTTCCCAAAGTGTTCAACCATCTGATATAAACACTTGTGTTCTTGTGTGCAGGAATACAGTAGTTTCCCATGCGCTGCATTTTTGTGATTTCTATGCGTCCTGTCTTTTGATAACTTTGGTTCTGCAAAAAGTACAGTGACAAAGGTATATGTACACCGGCCCTGCTGCCATTAGTTTCCCAGCGGCTGGCAGTTCTTTCACATGGCTGCTGCTGCCACCACCACCGCCTGTATCACATGGTCGCAGGAGAGAACAGTTTATGATCCATGGCCCCAAGCTGATCTCTGCAAGCTGGCTAGTATTCTTGTCAAAAGTTTGACCTGAGGGAGCTTTCCACATTTTGCATATTTTTGCCTCGGGCACTTTTTTTTACAACTGAATGGAATAATGATGCCGTGGCAGCAAAGATAGAGCGCATACATGGGATATCGAGGTTTAATGACCATCACTGCGTCGCGCATCCTTTGTTAATAGCGTTGGCTGTATAATTGACACCCACAAGGCATTTTGCTGACTGTAATTTTGAATGGGAAATTTTGATTTCTTAATGTATGAATTGCAGTGCTACAGTAATGGCAATATGTTAATTGGCTGGGTTCTGTTTGAGGATCTTGCTGACACTGTAGTAGATTGATTGGCGATACTTCGAAAATACATCTCATTCTTCTCCATAAACCATAATTCTTGTCATAATGTTAATCTTTTTTTCTTTGTAGATTGGAACTTTGGAACTGTAGCATATTCATGAGATCAATATTTCTCCCAACAATGAATATGCTAATTTTGACAATGGTATTTTTTTCTTTGCAGATAGGAACTGAAGACTTCTTTGAATTGATGATCCAAGTTTAATCCAGAAGATTGAAGAAAAAAAAATTTTCTACATTGTAAGTTTTGACATCTTATAAAGCATTTGTATACCTTAAGTTTTAATCGACTACCGTGGAGAAGTTAAGGTTTCATCATATGCTTCTCCCTCTTTCATCCAAGGATTTATTCATAGTATAAAAGTAATAAATCCTTCAAATGAAATAGGTGATATTGCACGAGTTTTATCCAATATGGGATGCTGAGATCGTGGTCATCATTGTGTGACTCATAACTCCTCTCAAGTAACAATAAACTTGTCATCTATGAACTAGAAACTTTTAATTTACCAAATTTGAAATATTATACATATGGTTGCCTCTATAATTAAATTGCATCAAAATCACGGGTGGATAGAAGTCTCAATTTCAAAGGCAAGCATGATATTTTGTTACTTGAAATATGGGGAAGGACTTTAATGAACTATAAAGTATTTATGGGTTTATTATATTACATTGTATTGTATTGTATTAACAGTAGTCTTAAAAAATGTGATGAACGTAAATGTCTAGTTTATGGTCTTACGTCCTCGCTATTCAGGATCGGACGACTCAGTATTCAAGCCAGGTTATTGCCATCCTTGTCACATTATACTTTTCTCAACTCCCTGGGGAGCATACAGCATATTACAACCATAGCGCAGATGTTGTTATCAATCAACATTAGCGTTCACTTGCCTGGTCTGAACCTATTCGATGTGTAGGTGCCACGGAACAGTGGCCAACCAGTAATCGAACTCAGGACCTCCTGGTCACAAGTCCGACTCGGTATCCACTCGGCCCCAGAAGCACATACTCAACTTTACTCACCTTACTCATTCACCTTTATCCTACCTGTATACACAAAGTGGGATCCCGTGGTCATTATGATGAAGTCATCACCATGAAGCCATTATATTTAGATTTTTGTTAAATTTGAGAAGTTTTAGATTTTCATTACATCTATATCATTTAAAATATCAGACGTGACACACTGAACAATATGTTTTCTGTTTTATTTTTCAGATGCTACTTGAGCTTTAATCCAACAGAAGTAAATCACCATGACTACGGCTCACAACATGAACAATGCCAAAGAGAAGAAAGCCCTGGTGCGCACACTCAGGGAAAACATCGTCCATCTTTGTAAAGTTAATTCCATATTTGGAGGTCAAGTAGATATCGATGGAATCATCTGTATATCTGGTCAAAGAGAAGGCCAAGAAATTGTTGTTAAAATCCATGAAAAAATTGGCAATGGAGGTGGCAATCGCATGAAGTCCATGCTGTTTCCGGACGGCTTCAGAGATTCGTACCTTCAGAATAGAATAGATGGAGAGGCAGAGTCTGATCTGTACGATTACAGTATGCAAAATCGAAACAATTTCAATGGAAGTAATGGTCACATAGAAAATGCAGATGACACACTAAGTGAGTATGATCTTCCTAGTAAACGTAGTAAAACTGAAGATCAAGAAGTACGAGACTATGAATCCCGAGACGGAAGCCCGATTTACATGGAAGAACAAGCTGAAGACTTGTCATCTACTGGTGCGGCATCCAACTGTGACGACATCGCTCCAAGTCCATCAGGCTCGTCGGATTCACCCACGAAGAGCCAGTACTTGGGTAAAGCAGCCTACTTGTCCTCACCTTATCACTTGCAAAAGAAAATGCCCCTTAAAAGTGAGAGATGGACGCCTACGATGCCTGTGCCAACAATGCCAGAATGTAAACAATGCAACTTTTCATTCGAAAACTTTGACGTTCTTAGCGAGCACAATGAAGCAGTGCATTCAGTATTTACTTGCAATAATTGCTATAAAACTTTTACTAGTCGTTCAAACCTTGAGAGACATTCTAGACTTCATACTGGTTTTAAGCCGTACGTCTGTGCTATATGTTCGAAGGCATTTTCCAGAAAGGATCATCTGTCTAACCACGCCGCCAAACACGCTTATAAATGTGCAACTTGTAATAAAAGATTTGCTGATAAGAAAACACTCGCTACTCATTTTACATATGATCACGATAGCGTTTTGAGTCATGTATGTGATTTCTGCAACAAAGGATTCTCTAGCCAGGAACTATATGAGGAACATGTAAAAACTCATCCTCAATATCACGCAGTTCAGAAGACCTTTTACCAACAATCACCGGTTAATACACCATCAGCTCCAAGTCCAGCTCCTAAAAAACATATTTGTACGCAATGTTCATTTTCCAGTTCCGATCGGCTTTCTCTTCTAAAGCATTCCCTAACGCATTCTGACAACCAGCGCTGCATCACGTGTCTGTCTTGTGCAAAGACTTTCAATGATCCTTTCCAATATGAGGACCATTTCAGTACACATCAAGGAGAGCAAAATATTTTTGAATGCTGTTTGTGTCGACATATATTTCAATCCTATGATATTCTCATGCATCATCAAATGACACATTTGTCTGAAGATCATGATCAAGCGCCATCAAGTGGCTTCTTTCCATGCTCTCATTGTGATAAAGTTTTGAAAGATAATTCCAGTTTCCAGGAGCATATGCACATGCACAGAACCTCTGCTTTGATGGCTGCAAATGCCCCAAAATTCAACTGTACATTTTGCAATATGCAATTCAACAACTTTGTAGAACTAACAAATCATATTCAAGAATTGCGTCACTTTATGCCTGGGTATCAGCCGCCATTCATGATGCCCATGCATTTTGCAACTGATTTATCAATGGCTACAAGAAGAATGCTGGATTTAAGAGAGCACCAAAAGGAAATGAGAAACCAAAGACCTAGCACACCAGAAAAAAGCCCTATTCCAAATGAAGAACAAAAGGTAGAAAATAAGAGTGAAGAAAAGCCTGACAATGTTTCTGAAGAAAAGGGAAATGCAGACATAAGTAAGGAAGAAACGGAAAAAGAAATGACACATGAAAACAAATATCATGAAACAAATGGAGATGAGTCTGAAAATGACATCATTGGAAATGACATTATTGTTGTTGAACCACAAGCACCAGAAGATGATGCGAATGATGTGTGCCTGAAATCAAATAAATCTGAATATAATGTTAACTCATTCAAAGAGAATGAAAGCGCAGATAACATAGCAGAACGTAATCAAGAAAATCATTCAAATGGGCTTGAAAATAAAGATTATGACTCCATTAAAAGTGAGCCATTGAGAAGTCTTCTGGGTGCAAAATCATCATCCCTGAATAATAAGGTTGTTCCAAAAGAAAATGCTGAAAGAACAAACAGACGAAAAGGACCAAGTCCTGAAAAGTTTGTTAACATTCCTCCTCCTCCGCCCTATATGGAAAGCCCTCTTGGTGGTTATTTCAGACATATGGAGTCGTTTGATTGTGTTCAAGACCTTAGTATGAAAACAGCACTGAATATTGCCAGTCCACATGTTGCTGCTGCTGCTGCAGCCGCTGCTGCGATGGCTGAGGAGCAGTTCCGCGTTACTCACGAAAAGGTGCGCATAGACAAGCTTGAGAAAAATCTGAGGGAGCGAGAGCAGCAGAAGACACCACAACCACCTAAGCAAAGTATCGACATCCCCGCGGGTCCTCACACGTGTTCCGTGTGTACCACAACATTCAGTTCTTTCCATGAGATGGAGACCCATTGCTTTGTAGAGCACAACCGAAGTCCGTGTATGTTCTGCTCAAAGACATTTGCTCAGAAAGCAAACAGGGACCGCCATGTGTGTCTGCACACTGGAGACAAGCCATATGCCTGTCCAGACTGTGATGAGAAATTTTCTCGCGGCGATAAGCTCAAACTTCATCGCATTCGTGTTCATAACCTTCAGGTGTCGCCGTTGGTGAATAGAAATAAGGAGGCCAACAGTATGGACTGGACAAGTGTGTCTTCAAACCAGAGCGACGACGCCTGGATTCAGAGCTACAAGAAAGACACTGATATTGTGCATGCTGGCGGAGAGTGGAGCATGGTTAATGACAGTCCAAATGGAACTGCACTTAATGACTAAAGCTGGCAACATTCTGTGCAATCATCGTATTTTCCTACAGTAGCTAAACTTATGATTCTTTTTTCTCAACAAGAATAAGGAATGTTATTGCATATACATGTAGTTATGCACAAAAGGTTGAAAGTTATTATATTTTTTTGATGATTTATTATTTATTTGAATGTGCATGATCAGTTGATAGTAAAATGTATTCAATTCTGATGTTTTCACCATAAAAATCTCCTCTTTTGAAAAAATATTTTTTGTTGTGCAAATTTGCAGAATGTGTACTGATTTGCAGTGTATGTAATGTAATGTTAATCTTCTAAACATCTAATTAGTACAGTTCCTGTACAATGTCTGTTTCTTAGAAAAATTATCATCAAAGAATAACAAAACAAGAACAGTTAGCATTCAGAACCCAGTATCTACCCTTGTTTCTGTAAATGTAATTGGTGACAAAGAAAATGATGCGACAGCTTTGTTTGAGGTTTGATTTTAAGGATATCTTTATTTTATCCTCATGTTGTTTTGTTGAGATGCTGAAATTTCATTGCCTTTGCAAATGATTTTTCATGGAGAGTAATAGTGTTACTTTGGTTTTAAGTTGTATATCTGTTACAAAAAGTCATGATTTTAAGTATTTGTGTGATTGATAATGGAGTGGTAAATACCTATGAGAATATTGTTTTATTGTTTATGCTAGGACAATGTATTGTGTATGTGGTTTTAGTGCGATTACTCATTTGACAACCTTTGCGTAAAATCTTGTGATCAGAGTTGAATGAAGAAATTTTGTTTTTGTTCTAGTATAGTTCCAATTTAATCAATATTGAAATTAATATGCATTGATAGATTTGATTTTAGGCAAAGGTTGACAAACTTTTGAGTAAATGTTTAAAGGTGAAAGTTCAATGGATTGAATGGCTTGGGATACGGGAAGCTAGAATATTTATGATAATTTATTGTAGGGTATATTTATTGTTGATATTGTAGATATTTTGACGTGTATATCATTGATTGTAGTAAACTTAGATTATTTTCCCATGATATTAATTGCAATCCCTTGCCAAAGTAGCTATCAGTCATTACAATTGTTTATTTATTTGACAACATGCATGTGGTATTCTATGGTGCTATAGTCTGTAAAGCAGCTCTTTCCCTCATAAGAAAGTAATTATTACATGCAATGATTATATGCTAGTTGATAGATTATCTTAAACACATTCATATTCTATTCTATTCTGTAATATAAATGTCTTATATAGATTAACCATTGCAGCTGAAAATATGTTGATGCATAATGATTTGACGATCTCCTTTTAATTAATATCTTCTTATGTTCACTGTTCAATGTTGCTGAACATTCAGGGTGAAATAGCTAGATGTCTTGAACCATCCTATGCATATCAGATTGTTATTGATCTACAAAAAAGCCTAAAATAACTTGCTCATGCTCATATATACGTATATATGCAGTCGATATAACAGGTAGTAGAACTTTAGATGTCATAAATCAGGATTTTAAAAATTTGCTCAAAATATTGCATATGCCTTATGGTATTCATGCCTCATTTTATCTTTGTGTAGACCTAGCGAATTGTTTTAAAGATTCTGTTTCTATAACGACACTTTGTCAACATGAACTTGATAATTGACCCCGTGATGCCTTTTACAAACCTTGACACATTTACATGAATAAACAAGCAATTTCATTTAATTTTTCCTTTGCCACAAATTGATTCTTCAGAAATTTATGATGTGAAATGATATTGAGCAAATATGTTCAAAACTTTTGATTCAGTTGTTTTTACGAATTTCTGTAATTTTTTTGTATATATTGTTATCGATGGGAATTAATTTGAAATTGTCAAAATATAAGGGATTGAATGGTATGTTTCTTATGTCATATAATGTGATACTTATATACATGTATGTGTTTTTATTATGATCATTTTATGATTTGTGTCATTTCACCTTCTAAAGTGAGTGATGAAATATGCCAAAATTAATTCGATTATTAAAATACATTTACTTTGCCAATGTGATTCTTAAATTGTTGTTCCACATATTTGTATGTTGCTATTTATTGACAGGGTGCATGCCTTATAATTGTTTGTTGCCATGACGTCATATTTACAAATAATTTTGCAAATTTCTGGAGTAATATTATGTATATTTATGTATTTATAATCAGTTAAAAGTGGTACAAGATGTAGTTGTGTTGTTATCATTCAATATCACAATAAGTCTCAGCAGGTTACAGGTTATGTCTATTCTTTTGATAATAGGGAAATCAAAATAAAGTTTGCATGTAGGAAATCTACCAACACATAGCTAATTTCTTTTTCATTATTTAAGTAGCCAAAGTTGTCGCACACCTTATGAAACATGCTTGAAAACTCATCTTTACAACTTTTTAGTATTGAAATATGACAAATTTTAACCGAAACAAAAGAAAACTTATTTACATGGCTGTCATTGAATACGCAGTCTCTATATAGAGACACTAGCAACTTGCACCAGAGTAATGACTTTTCACCCACCAACAAAATTTCTTGCCAAAATGGCAGCTTCATTTTAAAAACATATACAGCACATTGTTTTCTCCCCTAATTTGAACCAATGAACATAATTGTAAGACCTCATTCTAAAATGACCTATGTACAATGTTTATTGAGAGCATTTGCAGTAAAAACCATTACCATGTTTATCTAACCAAGTTGAAATCACACTTCTTTACCATGTGATGTGAAAATGCTTTGTTGTGTAGGGCAGATATGAGGAAGGAACTTTGAATAGTTTCTAATGTATAGAAATACACCTAATGAGGAAAAAAAACTATTAAAAGAATTGAGTAGTGGTAAAGAAATTATTGAAAGTTCCCTCCTCATTTTTCATCTACACAAACCAATTTTATACTAAATGGTAAACAAAAGGACCGTGTAGTCCTATATCGCTCACCTGTCAATCATCATTTTATGTACTTTCACTCATGACTGTCATATTTTTTTTCTGTCCAGTCGATTTTTGCTAAGTGGTATAAAGCAGTGGGTCTCATGATTCAATTATTTCAATGTATTTACCCGCTTAAATGTCAAAAATAATTTTTGAAAAAGAACTTGTAGAGTTCGAAATCCATTAAAATTATATTTGAAATTTGAATTTTAGAGTTACTTTTGACATTTGAGCAAGTACCGTATTCGACCATCCAAGTGCCCACCCATGTGTAACAGCCCTCTTCCTCTGTTTCCTAAATGTCCATTCCAATTACGTTGTAACAGCGCTCCCATGTAACAGCCCACCCCCCATTTTGAGAAAATTGCAATTTAACACACCTGGGCTCTTGGATGGTCATTTATGGTAAATACATTAAAATAATTGAATAACGACGGTCATAATTAGCTAGTCATGTTGGGTAAATTTGCCACTACATGGGCATGAAACAAGAATTGCATGATGATCACATAAGTAATTTTTTAGGGATGTATATTGATTGCAACTTTGGTGAATATCGAATGTGAAAAAGAACTAGCTATGATGGTTCATAAAAAAACGTTTGATGGATTTCTGGGGCGGGGTCACTTTTCTACCTAGGGCTTCAATTCTCGCTCAGTAAAATGATTCAAGAATAGAATGACATAAAGGAGTATTTGTTGATGAGCAATTGGGGAGGGGTCAATTTCCCATTCAGGGTCATGATTCAAGAGCAGAATACATTCGGTGTGAATTTAGTGGAAAGCAAATAAAAATACAACTTTGAAATATAAAATGTGGGGTAATAGCATTCTCTTTATAAACATTAATCAAAATTTGTTGTAATGGATAGCATAAATTCAAAGTTATTCAACCACTCAGAAAGTCAATAAAATAGTGATGTTTTAGATTGTAGGAATTGACCACGAGATTGTCGTGTCAATCGCAAAATTGAGCATGCTGACGTCTGATTTACCCGAACGAAGTGAGGGTCAATCAGACGTCAGATTCGTTTTTATTTTGAAATAAATCATATCATAACGGTCTCATTGTCATTTGACCGTGCGACGTCAGCAGCTGTATAGAAAATGTGACGGTACTAGTCTAGTGTTGGCAATGAGACCGTTATGATATGATTTATTTCAAAATAAAAACGAATCAGACACTCATTTAGTGTGGATTTTAGTCATGATAGAATGAGACTGGTATTCGGTTAAAACCTTTGAATTTAGCGTAGTTTAGAAATTATCCACTGTAAAAACATTTGTGAATGATAAGACCAATATGCGATTGATTTTTGACACCAAGAAATGATAAATACAACAACTATATGTTAGTGATTAGACTTTTTTTGGTGGTGTCGTAGCGTGCAGTCAATCTCTCGCGCGTTCAGTCATTGAGCACGCTGATTGACCAATCAGCGCATGCTGATTGACCAATCAGCGTGGGTTATTGGCGTTGATTTTTGCACGGAATGATAGATTGCATTTTTTAAAGTCATAGTTGCATCCTCTTTAAAATAAAAAATGTGTATAACAGCATATAAAGATTAAGATAAAGATATTCAATCAGTACTATGAAAGTGTCACTTACAAACTGAAGCTGCTTTACCAGTGGTTATCAAGGGGTGAATCTAAATTAAAGTTGATCCACCATCTACACTCTTAAAAGTCTGCATAATGGCGTATTCTGAAGTCTTTGCACCATAGATGTAGTTATAAATTGCAGGAAATGCATAAGTTTTTCCACCATTTGTGGGCACATTTCTAGACATTTGAAAACAAACAAAAAACATTTACATGTACGCAGTTCAGACAAAGTACATATTTTTTTTTTCAAAGTTGTTCAATTTCCCACGTCAAAGCCATGATTAAAGAATGGAATAATGATCATGTAGCATACGCATCATGTGTAAATTTGGTACAAATCGAATGAAAAAGAAAAGATTAATTTTTTAAAAATCCATTTTTTACAATAAAAAGATGGATTCTCACAAAATTAATCAATCAATCTTTAAAAAAATCCAATGGATCTATTTACAAATGGAATGAAAAAAGCTACAATTTATACGAAGATATTTTGATGGACCCTTGGCGCGGTGGGGATGGGGTTCAATTTCCTCACTAGGGGCATGATTCAACTATGAAATGATGATCATATAGGCATACAACGTGAGTGCAAATTTGAGGAAAATGGAATGAAAAATAAAGAAACTATTGGTCAAATATGAATGGTAAACGATTGTGAATAGATGGACGACAGATTAAAGTTAATCACAAAAGCTCACTTTGTCTCTGACAGATGAGCTAAAGCATGGTCGATTTCCCACCACAGGGGCATGATTAAAGAATGGAATAATGATTATGTTGGCATACACATGTGTAAATTTGGTGCAAATTGAATGAAAATTACCCACTATAGTTTATACGAAAATATTGTGATGGACCCCTGAAGCTGGTTCAATTTCCTCCCCAGGGACATGATTCAACTATGGAATGATGATCATATAGGCATACAACTTGTGTGCAAGTTTGATGAAAATTGAATGAAAAATAAAGATCAGGCAAAAATGAATTGTGGACGGATGGCTGACGACATGCGAAAGGTGATAATGAAAGCTCAGGTGTGATAAAAAGCCAAAAAGAATATCACATTAGTGATTTTCCTCTTAGACCTAAACACACCTTTCCTTGAATGAGTGTACATGTATATGTAATAAAAATTCATCCTGCCAAATTGATAAATATTAGTACCCAAAACAATTTGGTGATATGGAGCGTAAATCAATCATTAGTGATTTTAGTGGCTCCAAGACTATGGAATGGACTTAAGAACATGTGACGACTTGGAAAAAAGCTCCTGAAAACACACCTTTCCTGATCAGAATGAGTGTACATGTATATGTAATTTTCAAAAATTCATCCTTTCCAAATTTTATTTAAAAAGATCTTATCTTAGTACCCAAAACCACTTTTTAATGTTGTCATCTGACAGCATTATAATTCACTGTTATGCCTTTTCAGGTGTTATATACATTGTATTAAATTAAATAAGCTTCTGCTTTTTATCTGAAGTCATTGTTTTAATTAAGCTATTTACAGTACTTAAGAGTTCTGTTCTATTTTATAGCTCTTTTTAATGTCTTGTCAACTTTTAAAGCTGTGATGTAATATGTTCCATTTGAACTAATAATGTATTTTTTATTATGTATTTCTATTCACATTGTTAAGTATCAAGAGCGTGAATTTACGAATGTGATACTCTAAAATAAACTATTATTATGATTATTATTATATGGAGATCTTGGATATAGTACATGTAAAGCGGACAGTCATACAACTGCCATCTTCATTTATTTGCCTACTAAGGCATGCTCTGAAGAGGATGCCTACTTGAGATGTACTTCTGAAAGCTCATTTCTGGTGCTAAATGCGGATCATGTTTATACATGTACACTGGTAGGTTTTGTTAAATCTCAAATATTTCGAAATAAAATTCTGGACATCGGTCATAAAAATGTGACAAATTTAGTGTATAACTATCAAAATTCTATTGTTTGCCGATAAAATCAAATTTGCTCAAATTGAATTGTTTTTTAAAGTTAAAAACTGACTACCGATTTAAAATTACTCCAGTAACAAAAAATACCATTATAAATAAAATAGCAATCTGTGAAATAATGTAAATATTTTAGTGTTAATTAATTACATATGTAAGTAGGGGAAAAAAAGAGAAAATTTTAAATAAAATAGCAATTTTATTGCCTGTGTTAGTACAATATCAAAATAGCAGTTAAACGATAACAATATAATACAATACCTATAAAAACAATTCATCCCCCAATACCATAGCATTAAAGCCACATGATAAAAAATATTGAACCCCCACTTTTTTCACATAAATATTATGTTTATAATACGCAAATCACATGTATAAATGGAACCATTTTCTCATTGAGATTTCATGCCATTAATAAATCAGCAAAATTATGAATTGAAGTTTAGTTTAGATATAAAATTTATTCTTTTGCTGAACAAATTTGCCATGACATAGTTATACCGTGAATATCCTTAACAACCAAAAAAGTGAATAATGGAAAATTTTCTCATGCATCATTAATAAATGTAAGTAACTTATGGAGAATACAATTAGATGGAAATCCTCTACAGTGGAAGGATTTGGGACTGCAAATTAGTTTCTTAAGTTGAGGATATTCACAGTACTTACAAAATCTAAGTATTATTCTTTCAAACATAGACCTACACAAAATTTCAATTGATTTTCAAAATGTTGAAGCTCCATGCTTTAAAAATGAACACTTGGCTATTATTGCCATTCATTAACAAGTGCTATTTGTAAAAGACATAAACTTATAATTATGGAATGTTTATTTACGTGTTCACACGATAGTTGACTAATAAAGCTCAATAACAAAAAGGCACCATAAAAACTGTACACCCCAAAAGAAGCCATCAACGCTTATATTACATCAGTTAAGATAAAACATCTGTCAACAATGACGGTTAATTTTAACCATTCTTCAAACACAGCTTACCAGTAGATACTTTATCGTGCAATACATCCTTATTTGCATTAATTAATAATAGCACACAATTGAAAATATTTCTGCAAAATATGAAAGAATTTTCGCTTACTACCCAAAAGCAACACTGCGCGAAGCTGGCAATAACTTATTACTTGATGTACATGTTCTTCTCTGATAAGTGCACAATAGTTGTATATGATTGGAATGTTGAATTATCACATGAGCTAGTTCCTAAGTCTTATAATTTAAGTCTACGGTTCACTAAATGGTCGTTTTGACCAGAAGCTTCTACATGTCCATCACCTCCACCAAAGATATGTATACAGTTATATTACACGACACATACACAAATTTGCTGAATGAAAATTGAACACAAATTTACTCTTTACCCTTGTAAGGAATACAATGTTTATATTTTCTTGGGACTTTTCCACCACACATAATAACAACCAACAAGTTTAAACGTTACACAAAATAAAGCTTTACAGTCCAATTCAAGTAACGCAAATAATCACGTATTGTTATCCGTTTTCTTTTCAATCATTGAGAAAAATTCTGAACGGCCACAAAAATGTAGCATTCAATGAATTTTATATATAACATGCACAACATTGCAATGAAACATGGGTAATTACCGTCATGCAATAACAAAAAAAAAAAAAACATCTTCACAACCCCATGATTACTGTTTAAAAATACTATATAAGGCCACAACGGGATCACAATATTGATATAAAGATGTCCAAATTACAGTCAGAAACATGTAAGAAAAAATACAGTATCCCAGCATGATTATACAGTATACACGCATTCACATAAATTCAAAAATATATATAAATATATACTACAAAAATAGAGGACTCCCGAACCTTGAGCACACATGGCTTGAACACCACAAACGAGAAAACAATGAATGAACACGTTCCACTGAACACATGTTTATAGACTGAACACTGTCCACTGTCATGTACTGCAAGAATGTACAAGGTCTAAAATAAGTAAGACAAAATATTATTGAACACAATGATGTAGAAAAATGCATTATGATGTCTAAAAAAAGTATATTGCAAATATTGAACACATTGATTAGAACACAAAATAAATGCCAACTCAAAAAATACAAGTTTACAAATGGTTCAGAAACATTGTAAATAAAAAGTATACAGTAAGTCTGCAAGGTCTTCTAATTCAAGTCGAATGATAATCATGATTCAAGTTTTAGAACAAATTTACTGAATACACTTGTATAGAACATCAACTCTATAAACGCGACACCATACTTAACAAGCATCTTTAACCTGAAAAATAATGTTTAAAGTTTCCATAGCCTAGTTAAAGGAAGTTAATTAGAAATTAAGTCATTAAATATTTACCTAACAGGAAGTTAAAGTCAAAGGATTGAAAATCCCTAAATAAAATTAACAATACTTTTTCCTGAATCGAAATGAAAAAGAGTTTTGGTTCAATGCAGATTCATTTCATTTCAGAATCATTCGGACTCCTTTATAAATAAAAATATTTCATACTGGTTAGAAGCAAAACTCTTTTTACAAAATAAATAACGACAGTTGATGTAACCATACAAGTTTAAGTAGTAAACAAAACACAGCCTTCACAATGAATACAATGCAGATCAAGTTACTTCTTGGGACTTTTTTTGCAATAACAAACCAAATGTAACAGAACTTACTCATGATCTCCATAAAATGGAAATTTAAATAAATTATAAGTCATTTGCTTAACATTCAATATTGTGAAGGTTTATTTGGCATAAATATGGCAGTACTAAAATAGATTAACTTTGTACCATGATTCACACATTTAACATTGGACACTGGATTAGAAATAGTTACTCTAAAGCCAACACAAAATCCAAATGTTACTGTCTACACATAATGATAATCCATCTAAAAAAATCTAAGTACAATTTTGAACCTAATTCCTGTAATGTGTGTACATCTCTTTATATATAAATGCTTCCTTTAAATTATTCTATGAGAAATAAAGAAACCATGTAACTGTCCAATAACACAAAGTTATCATAAAGCTGTCCGTCATAATCACATCTTTAAAAAGAACAAAAAGTCACACACTCCAAACACTAGTTACTAACAGTAGGAAAGTTTTCCATCCACCTGAATATTATGGCAATTATATGATATGAGCGCTTGGTCTCATCAATTAACACAAATCTGTTTTACATCAATTTCCAATAAGCAATAACTTTGCTCCTCAATCCAATGCCTTCGATTGCTATGATTTTGTCATGGTCATTTTGTGTCTGTCATGGTATTCAGTATGCAACAAACACACATTTTATACTGCTATCTGCTCGGTAGAACCTGGATCAGTTGTATCAATGATCAAATTGCCAGAAGCTTCATCTTCAATATCAGTGTCTTTCACTTTGGAAAGATTCTCTGGTGTGCAATCATTCTCTGCATCATCAGTATAAGCAGTATTGACCTCTTTGTTTTGAAATTCATTCATCTTTATCAATGTTTCATTGTTGTTCTCATTCAACGTTGGAATCGCTGCAGCATTAAGATGAATGCTGGCGATCTTTGTAGCCTCAGGAAAATTTGCCGCATCAACTTGACCGACACTGACCAAACTGCCATTCTGCTCGTCACCATAGCGATTAGACACAGAATCATCTTTCATGCCATTGCAAACTGCTTCATTTCCACTTTTGGGACTTTCATAAAAGCTGGCACTCAAATTTTCTAGTTTTACACCAGCATTTGCTTCTATCTTTGACTCGATCTTCAACATGTAAGGACTTTCGTCAATGCTGCCATTTTTAGTGCGAGCTGATCTAAAGCAAGTTTTTAAATGAGCCAGAAGAAGCGACTTCCTTTGAAATTCTTCTCCACACCTGCGACACTTGTCCTCTTGGTAGCTAGCTGTGTGTATGTATCTGTGTTCTCTCATCGAATCAGGCCTTGAAAAATACTTGCCACAATCCGGACACGGGTAAATTTTGGCCCGGTTGTGGTTCCTCATGTGCCGTGTTCTATTGTTCTTCCCGCTGAATGTTTGTTTACAAAGTTTGCAAGGATAACGAGAATGGATGCCAACAAAATGATTCTCATAAGCTCTGAATCCTTGAAAGAGTTCTCCACAACCATCATAACTGCATTTGTATTCTTTATCATCATCTCCATCATCCACTTGAGGCAAGGGTGAGGGTGTTTCTGCATCGTACTTATATTCTGGTGTAAACTTTCCAGAAATATCATCAAGGTTGTTGTTGAAGGAAGATGATGACTGTGAAAGAGGAGTCATACATCTTGGTGAATACAGCAATTCTGAGGACTTTGGAAGAGAAAGAGCAGATGCATGGTCAAACTTTGGTTCAATAAGGAGAGGTGAATGTACTTTACTGAGATTAGACAATGTCTGAAGATGGTCAGTGTGATCTTGTTCTGAAATTCTGGAGAAATGACTCATAGATGAGCTAGCAAGTATGTCGCTGTTGTAGCTTTGTGCAAGAGGATCCATGTCACTGCTGGTTGAAGGCACGGGGCTGGGAGCAGACGGAATCACGGTCTCGGCATTCATCGAGTCATTGTTGACAGCAGTCATATCATATACTTCCTCGTCACTTTCATTACCATTCACAACATGCTTGATAGGATTACCTTTGCGTTTACGCTTGTTACGGGATGAAGAATTTCCATTATTCTGAGCAGCTTTTTTCTCCAGAATTGATTGTGAACCGCGTCCAGATGCAAGCGCTTGCTTAATGGCAAGAAAACTTGGATCAGTATTTGGCTTTCCGTTTCTCATCATATCTTCTTCAGATAAATTGGACAGTTCTGTGTTGCTATCATCTCCATCTTGCTTAAGACACCGCGCTTCATCATCAATTGCTTGCAGTTCCATATCATACTCTTCTCTCATGGCACTGCTATCATCTCTTATTCCGTCATGACTGTTATCAAATCCATTCATTTCTGACTCCATTTTGGGCCTTTTACTTGGCTGCTGATATTGATTCAGTGACGCCGTATGCGACTCTCTATGTTGATGGTATTCATCTTTATCAGAAAACAGCTGCTCACAGATCGTACATGCCCACAGTTCTTCTTGACTCTTATGCACTTTATACATATGCCATCTCAGGTTCTGTACATTTGTGAACGATTTTGAACACTTGTCACAAGAAATGACGTTATCAGTCGCTTTAGACGTGGCACCGCCGTGTTTCTGCATGTGCATTCTTAAATCTGTGCTGCGAGAAAATGTCTTGTCGCAGTACTCACAAGAGTACGGCTTAAGACCTTCGTGGAGTCGCTCGTGTCTGCGCAAGTTACAGCGCAACGAGAAAGTGCTGTAGCACGTTTTGCAGACATATCGCTTGTGAGCTTCATAGGTGTGATTTTGCAAGGCAGCCAAACCACCAAACACGGTTTCGGAACACACTTTACACAACATTTCTTTCTGCTCGTCATATGGACCTGAATCTTCGTCATTCTCGGTTTCATCACCTCCGTTCTTCACCTTCTTGTCAGCAGCTGCAGGTGAAGCAAGATCAAGGGGTGCTGGTTTGGGACTCTCGGACTTTGAGGCTTTCCACATCGGGGTGGACGAATTTTTGGGGCTTGCTTCCATCATTTGTTGGTACAGCAAGCTTACAACCTGTTTCTGGGGGGGATTTGCCATGTTACCTTGCATAGCGGTTGGTTTGCCACTGTATCCTCCATACTGGGCCTTTTCTACGGAATTTGCAAGTGCCGAAAGTGGTGGCAAACTTGAAGATGATTTATTGTCTTTAAGACTAAGATTTTGTGGGGAATCCGAGCTATACGAACCTTGCTTGTTCAAATTCACGGGTTTGAATCCAGAACTCTGTTGTTTCAAATGGTCAAGAGTCATATTATAACTTTGTTGACTGAGCAATAGATGATGCAAATTAGGAGGTATTTGCTCATTGAATGGCAGTTCTTCTTTTCTTTGGTATCTATCGTGATGTTCATGCTCCAAACTCTCCCGTCTCTGAAGACTCGCATTTCTGTGTTTTCCATGAGAGCTTGTATCTGGAGCTCTATGCACTTTCCCGTGAGATGTGCTGTCAAGATTTCTGCGAACTTTTAGCACAAGTTGTTTGGTAACATCTTTACCATCAGCCAGACACACCAATCCATCTATTTCAATATCTGCACTTGGTGGAAGATATTCGTAGCACAAATCAACAAGATAATCTTGTAACAGTCTTGAAAGTGTTACTTGAATACTATTAATAGAAGCCATGATGAATCTTCTTTACATTAGTATGTAGAAATAGTATTCACGAAAGGGGACTGCTGTCTTGATCAGTTTAGCATGTTTCTGAAAATGAAAAAAGTATGTTAAAAATGTTACATGCAGTTTGTGCTATGTATAGTTTGTATATTGGGAAACAGCCTGCTATTAGTAGAATTATATACATAAAAAGGATGAGAAAATAAGGAAAAATAAATGTATATAAATATTTAAATCTTCTTCATATCAACAATATTACAACTAGATTCACACAGGATCAATAATTCCATCCACATCATGTAGTACCTGGCACATAAAATGATCTACATATCAGTACATTTAAAATCTCAATATGTTACAAATCAATGAGCCATATATCACTGGAAATATCATTGATTGCTGATGTGGCTTTCATCACATTAGATATCAAGTTTGCAGTAAAATTGGAGTTCTACTCTGTCAGAGTGTCAGTTCACGTTAAGGTGCACTTCACTCATTCACAATTTACACATGAAAATTAAAAGCAAATCATTACTCATTTAACGTTAATGATTTTCTCATCCGACTTACGCCTTTCAATTTCATTTAGAAAATGTCTTAAAAGATCACTGTACGAAATGTACCAAAATAAATATGTCAATTAACCATGCATGGGCCATGCATTGTGAATGAATTGTACAAGGCAACTATGAAGAATTGTTTTCAATATTCTCCATTTTATTTTAATGGTTGTTCTTTTTAGAACTGTGACAAGTCAGTTTTAAAAAAGCAGTACAGTAAAGGTTTAATTATCTGATAATCCAGACTATCCAGACCTCCTATCAGGTCCTGTCTGTATACATGGACTCGTGTGTGGTTTTCTTTTTTATTGTAAAAAAATTCCACAAGCTTTTCCAAAGCTGTCGACAAGATCGGCTGACCTTGTTCCAACCAACGTTCTTGTCATTTCATTTAATTCACCTAAGGGGTACTAAACCCAATGATTGAGACTCGATCTACTCAGTTAGGTCTGAACTTTATAAACCAACACATGGAAGGATGTCTAAAAAAGTGTGTTCACCATGTGTCAATCGATGTGACAAAATGTTGAAATACAATAGACATTATCCCTACATCAAAAATAGTACTGTCACTTAAAAATGCAGAAACATGTGAAGCAACGTACAATACTCGTATTTTCGCCCATATCAGGTCTTATCAAAATTGTGTTTGAACATTTTCATATTTGGATGCCGGAAAATCCGGATCTATCATCAATATCCAGAGGGGTCTGGATAAATGGACCTATACTGTACTTGTATGCTCTGCTCATGTTCGATTCTCAAAAAAACATATTCTCCTGTTTCTAAAATTTTACATGGGAAAAGTTGTTCTGAATACAGACATTTAAATGTAGCCTGTAACTCCAGGGCTTGACACTCTAACTTTTTTTCCAGTTGCCCCGCAGGGCACGTGGTGTGCCAAATCCATGTGCCTTGAAAGTTTTTTGTTAAATCGCAGATGGTAAAATAAAAATATATATATAAACAAAAAATTAAATTAACTATCAGATCAACATGAAAACTTCATCTAAACAATGTAAGTTTCACCATAGGGAATATGAACCTTGTGGATATGAAAGTCAGGTTAAGCGAAAATATAATAACTTGTATTTTATATGGTGTGCCCACTGGGGCACAGAAGTCTGAGATTTGATGTGCCCTGACTTAGATATTATGTGCCCAGGACACTAGCTAACATCAAACCCTGAACTCTCGTGCTAAATAATGGTAATTTTTACACTCAAAGTGTGAACTCATTTGATGAGTTTGAAGCGGTCAATATGCATAACCATTAAACACACCTTTTCTTCACACATACATATTAAACCAGAAATTCAAATAATCAATGGAAGAAAACACCAGTTTGAATTAAAAAACTTTGCCTCAATCTTTGTTGCGGTAACTCATGAGTTACCCAAACAGCTTTACACAGGTGTATCTATCTCTCTAGTGTACTTCTTGTACATGTTAATATATTCTCTTAATAAATTCTTCCACTTCACAATCTGACAACATGAAGTAATCAGTTTTCTTTCTCAATGAATCTTCACTATTTATTCATTTGGATCCTTGAATCCAATAACAAAACTAACATCGTTTTATAAAAAGAAGCATAATGAATTCAGTGTCTACTAACTGCAGACAAATTACTGCTAATGCGCTCATAAAACATAATTCACGTTCACAACTGGCCACAAATGTTAGTGTTTTCACAAACTTAGAAAGAATTAGTATATATATGTAAAACTCAATGGTACTAATGTTTCCAACCTATCCCTTACAGTTTCATACTTAATGGACATGCATTACATTACTTAAAAGGGACCAAGTTACACCCCATAAGAGGGATTTGCTCTTTAAATCGGGTCAAATTTTACAAAATAATCATCAAGGATGATTTTGAGCTAACATGGGCCCTCCTCTTTGGTCATAAGTATGCAGAAAACCAATAGACTTAGGCAATTGTGCTCACTGTGTACTTGGAACGGTTATCAATTGTTATCAAACGGAAATTTAATAATACGTGTGCCTATGAAATAAGCTCTCCAATTGTGTATCATATTTTTGTGTTGCTTTAACTTTCAAACAAAACAAAAGATCCAATGATTTGGAAAACTGATTCTTAACGATATATGGTATATTCATACTGCTCTCAATCATGTGCTTTCCATCTGACTCAGCTAACCCCAGTTATATATTCATTCTCTTTCATAAGAGCACAGTAACATTTTATCTACATTATGTATAGTATGAAGGTTTCTATCCAGTATCCATAATATGAAACATAAAAATGCTTTAAACACACACACACAAAGATACCTTTTTCAGAATAACTTACACAGATATAACATATCCTTGTTTCTTTCTCAAAAACCAGTAATAGCCAACAACTTATACAATCCACACTACTAAGCCAAGCAGGCAGCTATTTGATATCTCCTGTGCTACACACCTTGAAGAGTCATCATATTAGGCCAGACAATACCTTTAACCTGGAGCTAGTAGCCATGGCAACATTCCCCTTACTATTTCACCTGGGTGTTTGCAACTGTCCTTTTGTGTGGCTGCATTGAAAATGGATTTAAAGTAGTCAGTGCAGACTGCCTGTGAAGGGTACTGGCTGTTTAAAGTACAATGCCTCTCTATGCATGAGATATACTACATGGGTCTGGCTCTCTCAAGATATGATTGTTGCCTGTTGCCAAGCTCTTTCTTAAAGTGTCCCCTAAGGGAATCCTATACTTTTCACCATCGCAATTTGCAGCATGTTGAAAGATTCGGTCTTATATAAACCCGGCCCTTTGGATCATGGTTTAACATGCGAGCAAGCTTTATAACTACAAAATCCCAGTGAAAACTGGACAAAATCATTTCTATTTATCCACTCTCAATGTAAACAAAATATAAAAACCAAACGATACTTTCATTGCAAACTACATTAAATTTAGCTCAACTATCACATGTGCAATAGACAAAAATTCATACCTAACAACAACAAAAACAAAGCCCTACACAATAATTTCTAACCAGTGTATAAAAACACATCTGAAAATTCAAACTCAAACTCAAATATAAGTCCATTTCATAAAATAGCACAAGGTAATATTGATTCCATCCAGCATGGAACTACTGCAGACACCTCAATGAATTGTGGCCTCCACACCTGTTGCCAGATAGATGCACATCTGTTGCACACTGAGCATCTATTCAATCAACTAACCACGTTTCTCCAGCGAGCTTGCCACAAAGATAATTCACTTATAGAAATAGATTTTTGCAGCCATTTCTTATTATAATGTATCCAGTGCTACGTATGCCCTTTAAAATGCGATGCTACAATGTATCTCCATCACAAATAATTACCTTCAAATATAATGGAGAATCCTCATATGTTAATGATATCCACATAATTTCAGATGGATTCATTAAGGATCTGAGTAATAGTATTCCCAAACTAAAACACCTTTGCAAAATCTTACAACACTAAATAAGAAAGCACCTTATACTGGGAATCCTTACATATATAATAGCAAACTTTCTTAATATGCCTTATAAGGCAGCAAGTATCCTTATAATAAACAGTTACCTACAGGATACTGGATTACCATTCTCACCTTAACAAGCCGTTTCCAGAGGAATACACACGATAACTAGCTACCATACACAGTCATAAACACTGATATAACGCGTAAGAGTTAAAATAAATGTTAATTCAAACCTTAACATGGAAGCATATTTTAGGAAACAGGTACTGCCTATAATGTGGATTCGTGAATATCTCCCACAAACGCATATGGCAATGCAACAGGTGCCGCCTTTCCAGCAGCCACAATAGTCAGCTTTGTGTCCTTCTGCCTTTATCTCCAGCAATGAGGAGCAGTAACCACGTGCACAATACACTACTCTCCGCAAACAATCTTACCTGTCGCGCAAATTGGAAACAAAGAACGAGTATTTACTTTAAAATCCTTACCGAAAATCCATTCCACTTCCTTTCCAACTGTCCCCTTCACCTTATATGGAGTATACAACGTTCGGCAGATGATAAAAGAGCAGAAATGTGCATCTGCTCCACGATTGGCTGTCTCAGGGATCCACGTGATGTGGCGGGCGGAACCAGTGACCTGCATCCAAGATCCAGCGGTTGTTTCGATCCATACAGGAGCACGCTATGGTTTTGCCACCTTACTGTATTTTAGACTTATGTACATGTTGAACAAAGTAACACACAAAGACATAAAGTATCCCGCTGCTTACATTTGCCAATGTTCATATATAGAAGGCGCCACCTGCATATACTATATGCTATTGCTTTATCAGGGGCTCAGGTAGCCAGTCTAAAGTTAAAGGCATTTATGTGGTTAAAGTTTAAACTGAATATCATTACAATTGAATATCCAGTGATGAAAAGAAAGTATGAGCTCGCAGAAACTTTTATTCAAAACAGAAAGAAGCTGCAATTATTATTATATTAATTTTATTACTTCAGTTATCAATTGAAACAGTTACATAACTATATATCTAATATATCGAATAGAGCATGTTTTTGTATGGGTTCAAATAATTATCAAATAAAAACTAACTTATATTAATGATACTTATAACATTTATTACAAAAAAATACTCTCACCATATTTGAAATATAAATGTGGGGTAATAGCATTCGCTATATATTATAAGATTTGTTGTAATGAATAGCATAATTTTGAAGTTACTCAACCAGAAAGTCATTAAAATAGCAATGTTTTAGATTGCATTTATTTTCAAAGTCATAGTTGTATCCTCCTTAGAATATCAAATGTGTATAATAGCATATAAAGAATAGGATAACAATATTCAATCAGTACTTTGAAAGTGTCACGTAAAAACTGAAGCTGCTTTACCAGTGGTTATCATGGGGTGAAACTAAATTAAAGTTGATTCACCATCTACACTGTATTATGGCGTATTCTAAAGTCTTTGCACCGTAGGTGTAGTTATAAATTGCAGGAAGTGCATAAGTTCTTCCACCATCTATGTGCACATTGTTAGAAAAAAAAACTTTAAAAAGTGCTGTAAAGTTGAATATCCACTATTACGCAATAGAACCAGCTGAATAGAACCTCCAATTAAGACCACCTCAATCTTCTGTAATAAGACCACCTCTATAATAAGACCATTGTTGTGGTCCTAAATATCCATAAAGCAAAAAAATATATTTTTTAATTCTATAAACAGATCACCTCTCTATAGTGACAACTTGAGGTCGCTAGTCTCAATGAGTTGACAATCGCATTAGATATATAAAAATAAACAATATTCATGACAATTCATGCATAAGTTCTTCCACCAGTTATGAGCACATTGCTAGACATTTAAAAAACAAACAAAAAACAGTTACATGCACAGTTGCACACAGTTCAGTTAAAATACATGATACAGTACAACCTCCAATTAAGACCACCCCTATAATGAGACAACCTCTATAATAAGACCACTTTTTATGCTCCCAAACGTTCATAAAGCTATCAAAAATGAACCTCTGTATAGAGACTACCTGTCTAGTGGGACCACCTAATACTGGGTCCAAAGGTGGTCCTGTGCTGACAGCAAGTTCATGGAGTAGCATTTCTATCATAACTAACAGAATGGTAGAATATCAAAATAAAAATTATAGGAATGAACCGCTTTTTTCCCAGGTTTACATCGCAATTTTTATTATTTAGATTCGTTTACATAATAAGTTATTTATCTTATTTTATTTATAACTTTATTTTGGACAAAAATCCATATAAAACATGCATGATAAAAAAATCAAAGAAATCAAAAAATAATAATTTCTTAATACCACAGTATGGTTAGACTAGAAACATTAAAAAGAAAATTGAATTAATAATAGCCTGAATCAGTGTATTTTCTGACTCAAATAATCGCAGTCGGAAGCGATAACAAACCTTCCTTAAAACAGCTTTCAGATCATCAATGTTATTACATGTATGTACATATATATGCATGACATGTTAGAAGTGAGCACTTACATGAAAATGGCATCTGTTTAGTCTGTGAGAGTCAGATATTTTGAACATTCCTAATTTGGGGATTAGGTACCATGATTGGAACAGCAAAGTTTCTTCATATTTTTAATTTGCATACACATTACTGTATCACTTGAGTGACTAGCCATGTGTATACAAATTAAAATAGGAAGTATCTATTCGCTGAGCTGACTCAGCAAATTAGAATCACTGGCATTCTTATTTGTCGAGCTGTCAGCTCGGCGCACACAGCGATCCCATACAACTGCTGTTTGTTTTAGAGTTTATTTGCCGAGCTCACATGAATGTTTAGAACTTGTCATTTTTATATATCTAATGCGATTGTCAACTCATTGAGACTAGCGACCTCAAATTGTCTCTATAGAGACGTGATCTGTTTATAGAATTAACTTTTTTCTTTATGGATATTTGGGACCACAACAATGGTCTTATTATAGAGGTGGTCTTATTACAGAAGACTGAGGTGGTCTTAATTGGAGGTTCTATTGCATAATAGTGGATAATATTCAACTTAATAACGCTTTTATAAAATAAATTAAACAGGAATAAGGCTGCATGTGATTTTCAAAAAATCGTATAACAAACTATATAAGTTCATCTATGATAAATAAGTACGAACTTGTGAATTAAGTCATCGTATGTTAATCTTAGAGATGAGATTGACAGTGCAAAGTGTTCAATGTAAAGTAATCAGAATACTGGTAATAAAAATTACAACACAGATCACAAAAATATAGCGTTTCGTTCCTATGATTTTTATTTTGATATTCAGTTACCATTTTTTAGTTATGATAGAAAATGTTACTCCATAAATTTGCTGTCAGCACATTAGTTACCAGTATGTTACATGGCATATGGAAAAGATAAGCGGCTAGTCAGATACAAAGCACCGACATATTGTATACAGTAGAACCTCTCTATTAGGACCACCTTTGGGACCAGTGTGAGGTGGTCTCAATAGAGGTGGTCTCTATACAGAGGTTCATTTTTGTACCTGTATGAAGGTTTGGGACCATGAAAAGTTGTCTTATTATAGAGGTGGTCTCAATAGAGAGGTAGTCTTAATTGGAGGTTTTACTGTAGTTTGATTATTTCTTGATACTTTTTGGTCATTTTTTTTAATTTGCACAGGATTGCATAAGATTGATTTTTATTCATGTTCACTGAAACATGATTTCTGGGTATGGCCCTCGGGGGTGGGTGTTGGGGGTGGCATGGGATGTTGTCTTATCCTGCAAAATGGTACGCATGTGCCAGCTGGGTTATGATATCAGGACCTAAAAATAAAGTGCAACCACAGAAGATATCAGACCCAAAATTATAATCAAGCTCTGAACTAGTACCCAAAAATAAAATGTCGTAAGCGTCATATAACTTCTTTGATAATGTTCAATAATAATATTACTAAAGGATGATGTAAATTGAAGCAATGCCATTTTTATTACCTAACAGTCTAATGATTTGGCAATATTTGCATGAAAATGTCAAAAGGGTACCCCTATCCGGTGGCATATCTGTACCCACCGAACCTGCTGAACACCGCCACTCCCACCAACCCCAACCCCTTGCAAGGTATGGTCATTAAAAAAGCCATATGCTAATTTTGTATCCCCCAATGTAGGGGGTTGTAGGTTCAATTACAGGTGTCGGGTCAGTGGTGGATGTTGAGCAAACTTATCTCTAAATAGTTGCACACTTCTCCATGGCACCTACACCTTAATTAGTTGAATGAGTGTGTGATTGATTGTGTGAGTGATAAGGATTGTGTGCTGAATGTGCTGTCCATGCAAGTACATGTAAGAAATGATGAATTGATCTGCAACTGTGCCAATGACCTGGTGTAAAATGTAAAGTCGTGAGAGCAAGACTTGGATCAGGATTATCAACCACCATATTTACATTTGCATTTACTTCATAAAGTAATCATTATCGTATGTAATTAGAGAAAGTTAAAGTTGTTCCACCACATTGTACTCATGTGCTGTCTCAGCTGACTGTTAATATATTAGTTTCTAAAACATGACTGAAGTCTGAACACCAAAGATGTAGGTATGTCACTCTAGAAAAAGATGAAGTTGCTCTACCATTGTTTACTACATAGACTAACAATTGATATCAAAAGCTCTTTATAACAGGCATCATTCATTGTTTTAAACTTCTAACTGACAATAATTGTACATGATTTTATTATTATTGTTGTTTTATGTAGGGATATTTTATTTTTATTTTTTTACATTTTTATATCTAAAATAAATAAATAAATAAATAAAAAATCCTATCAAATTTCTCTTAGAATCCTATTTAAATCTCCATATCTGGCCTCTGGCAGATTCAGATTTTTGGAAAAGGAGGTTGCAACTAATGGATTTCATGCATTTTGCAAGTAGTAAAAGGGGTGGATATGATGCGCTCCCCAGGATCTGAAAGTGCTTGACATGAAACAAAGGTAATAAGAAGCTATATATTAAATAAACATTGACATATAATCATTTATAATGTATATAATGTATTCTAATATAGTTATATCAAAGAATGATATGGAAAAATACGCTTAAAAATAGTTTCTCCCCCCCCCCCCCAAAAAAAAAACCACACACAAAAAAACAAGGGAGAAACTGAGGTGAAAGGTATTTCTGCCGTATCGGTAAAAACTGGAGGAGAAACCTGCCAATTCTGGAAACAAGAAGTTAAACATGATCATATCATATTTCAAAAATTGTTAATGATATTGTATTATTAGTTAAATTTGATTTTGTCAGAGGTTTGAGAGTTGCTTAAATGCAGAAGAATGTTTCTATCATGACAACCTTGCAGATCAGTGCCTTGAAGTAGTCCAAAAACACTTTGGAAGATTTATGCGGCTTGGGATTGAAAATAATTGTTTTATTATAGAGGTGGTCTTAGTTAGATGTTGTATGGTACTTGAGGTTATCATTTCTGACTTTTTAATATTGTTTAGATCAAATCTTGGAAAGATATGATCCAACGACTGGAATAGCTTTTGATTACAATCCTAATTAAGATTGATTGTTGCAAAAAAATTCCACCTAAACTTTCTGCTATTATTTTAAGTCTTCAGTCTTCGTTAGCCTAATGATTTCATACAGAATTATAGGATAATAAATTATTCAACCATTACTTGATATATAGCAATATAATGCAAAGCTATCAAAAAGTGATTTGATTTGGTTGTTCTTTTGTTTTAGAATGTTCTTTTATGCTGTGTGGATTCACTTTTTTAAAATTTTTATTTAAACGTTTTCAAACCATGTAGGTTCCTTGGCAAAAACTAAAATAGAAATACAAGTTCAGACAGTGCAAATACAGTACAAAGTATACATAATGGTTATTAAGATTAAACTGGCATTATGGACAGAGATAGTTTAACTAATGCTCTTTGTTATGAATGATTATGAATGTCAATTTTTTAATCAGCAAGCTGGTTTGTGAATATGAGTATGGAATGCAGGTTGGTAGTAATCAAGCTTGGAGTTGATTGCAATGTTACTGTTTCTCTATCAAGACAATCCAAGGGTTTGCCGCAATTCGTTTCAACTAGAGGAGGTCTCTTTATGAAGACTTAGGACCGTGACAATTGGTCTTATTATAGAGGTGGTCTCATTATCATAGAGGTGGTCATCATGTGGTTGTTGATACTTTAAAACATCATTTCATGTACATAGAAGTTCCTATAGGGAAAATTAATCTATAATTTTTGTCCTTTTCAACATCCTAATGCGTAGAATATATTTTTATAACAATTCAATGTTTCCTTCTAACTTTTTTACGACGTCCAAAAATGTGAATTTTATATATGAGTATTGAGTAATAGGGAAAAAATTGTTTAACTGGTTAATCTTTCATGTTTTTTGCTACAGTAGAACCTCCAATGAAGACTACCTCCATATAGAGACCACCTCTATAATAAGACCACTTTTCACAGTCCCAAACCTTCATAAAGCTACCAAAATGAGCCTCTAGCTGTATAGAGACCACCTCTCTATTGAGACCATCTACCACTTGTCCCAAAGGTGATCCTAATAGAGAGATTCTACTGTATTTGAATTTATAAAAGAAGAAAAAGTTATCAAATTCAACTCCCAGCGGATACTGCTGTTACTAGAACATTGTGGACAAGAGATTTGTACATGTACATAAATGAAAATTATATGAGTATGTGCAGAAGTTGGTATGAGTTACATATTTTAGTGTGATGAATTTAACGGTTTTAACCAGTGTCAAAATTATCCTGGGATGTCTTTGAATATTTTTTGTTGAGCTGGACATCGATAATATATTGATAATCGATAGCGAAAAAGTACCCCCGATTCCCATCACTACCACCAGCATACACTATATACAGTCGAATTTCTCTATCAAGACAATCCAAGGGTTTGCCGCAATTTGTCTCAACTAGAGGTGGTCTCTTTATGAAGACTTAGGACCATGACAAATGGTCTTATTATAGAGGTGGTCATCATTGGAGATTATACTGTAGTTTTGAAGATATGTGATTAAAATCAAATGCAACATTTATTAAAATGCGTGAGCAATAATGTAAGTAAATTCGTTCGGATAAAAATATTCTCTATTTATCCTCATAACCACTCAAATCCTTACTATACAGTCACGGTGAGTGCACTGATCTTCACTTCTGCATTCAGACCCTCAAATTCGTATGAATACGTCCACATCCATACTACCTGGCAGTTGCGTAGATATAGAACAGTGCACACCATCTCTTATATTTTTATGCTTTAACCATCCTAGCACAGGTATAAGAACCAACGATAGTGTTTGAGGTGTCAAAATAAAACTACATGTACTTACTTATATTTTCATACGATAAACATAATTTTAAGATTCATTAACATTACATGTTCTAGGGTACTAAGTATGGTAGATCCTCTCTATTAGGACCATCTTTGGGACCAGTGTTGGGTGGTCTCTATACAGAGGTTCATTTTGGTAGCTTTGACACATTGGACCTTGAAAAGTTGTCTTATTATAGAGGTGGTCTCAATAAAGAGGTGGTCTTAATTGGAGGCTTTTAATGGCAATGTGATTTGAATCATGTGTGTTTATATAAGTTCTTCTATTCCTTGAAATTTTCTTTTTGCAAACAGATTCATTGATTTTGCATAAAATACATTGAAACGTACTGCCTTAACATTTTCAATCTCCATCTTCCGATACTTCTTTTCTGCCACCAGATGGAAGCACTGACTAAATTCCTTTCGTGTCACGTGCTATACATCTGGTGACAGAAAGTCGTAGAATATGGACATTGAAAGTGTCTGAAAATATTAAGACAGTAAGTTTGAATGGAATACAATCAATCTATCTATAGAAATTTTCTTATGCTTTTAGTGACGGGAATACAATTATTTTCATCCTGGTTGGATGCTCTTAAAAACATACAGGATAGGTGATAGCAACGGGGACTGTGTGATCTGGTCTAGGCACCTAAATTTTGAGTCTTATACACATCATTTGTTTCTTTTTTATATGAATAATCATAAAATGAAGCTGATATGGCATTTTTGTTTAGAAATAAAAACGTAAATTTTCACCAGCCTTGATTAAACGCCAGGCGAATGAGGTGTGTGAAATTAATAAACGCCCAGGGGGCTATTCAATAAAATACACCAGTACATGGACATTTACCAATGGCATTATAATGAATAGGAATCTAGAATAAGACAGAGTACAGTTTTTATGCATATACACAAAAATAACACATATGTTGGTTGGTACATATTATTTATTTTACGTTCCATACACATACTGTAACATCATACTTCATTGAGTACAAAAACCTATCAGAGTCAATGTAATTTACTGGTCACTGAATGCCTTGGTTGCATCAACTTCTATTTTCTTGTAGTCTGGAGCGCTATGGAAGATGAAGACCTGGCCCTTTTCCATCTGAAAATAATAAGGAAGAAAATTATAATCGTTTATTAAAACATCAAATTTGAACCAAAATTTAACTTTTTTGAAGAAATAAATCAGTTATAAAATCAAACATTATATTAAAATGAACAGTTTAATTTCCATGGTACAAGAGGTCAAGCAACTCCCATTAAAATCATCGATTCATTATTTTGTAGGAGCTGTTTCTGTTTTAGTTTTGCTCTGAACATAGAATATGTGAACAGGATGGCTGTTAAACACTAATTAGTAAAAGCCTGGGAAATGTTGACTAATACTGTAATACATGAAATAAAATTACGGTGCACATACAAATTATTTAGTCCTTTGCATGCAATGCATTTACGCACAATAAACCATGATAAATATATACAATGTCCGTGAAATATGGTAAGCAGCATGTGGTCGCATTTTCTTTTGTTCTTTGTTCTATTTTTGCTGCTCTAACGTGGTCTAAATTAAACTAAAATTAGAACTATGTTGGTCCAAATTTTATTTATTTTGTTCTTTTAACTACCAGTATCCTTTTCAGATTAAAATTAAAATTTCAAAATATTAGTTCCAAAAATATAGTATATAATACAACTAAATCAAGTCTTTTATGGTATATGGCGCCGTCATTCCGAAAAATATTTTCAAACTGACATGCATACATTTTATTTTAGTGTTGTGTCTTTCATTCTGTGCATAAATCACTGCCAATACTCTATTCTGATTGGCCCACTGGCGTGCTCAATTATACGATTTACTGTACGCGCGGTCTAAACTAGCCTAGTAACGTGATATTATCTGTACAGCCGCTGATGTTACATGGTCAAACTGACATCAAGACCGTTATGATAAATCAGATATGATTTATTTCAAAATAAAAAGGAAGCAGACACTTGTTTAGTGTGCATTTTTTCATGATAGAATGGTATTTAACCACTTGATTGTCGTGACAATTGTAAAATTTACCAAGGTGATGTGTCAATCACACCTCAGCATGCTAAATTTTATGATTGACACTCCAATCTTGAGGTTAAATCCTGCAATATATTACCATAAGACATTTCATGTATAGTATATTCACCTGTAGTTTAATGGCACGGACAGCCGCAATTCTACTGATAGTTCAATTTTAAACAGCATAGTAAACACAATAGAAAATATACTTACAGCAAAGATTGTAGCAAAGAAGAAGACGACGTTTGCAGCCAGGTACATGTTCCACTTAGCGTTTCTCTTGTTGTAATTCTCTTGCCATGAGCCAGCTGGCACCGGCAGATCATTGATAGTTACTCTATGCTCTTTAGCCAATTCCGCCAAGGATTTGTGATTTCCATGTCCGCCCATACATCTCACAGCCTGCGCTGAAACTGAGACATACAAACATTTTTTATATGACATTCTGTCAACAGTGATATAAGCTCATTTCAGAGAGAAAATAAATAGCAATTGCGGCAATAGTAATATAATTTTGTGAATAATAATTTTTTATTAGTTGAATTCAGAGTGTTGTTGAATTTACACCAGGTCTTTTACAATGGTGTTACTGGTTGAAACCTTCCGTAATTTCACACATTCTCCGCACATTATTCACAAGGTCCTGTGAAGGTTGACACCATGCATTGTGTACTGGATATGGTATGCAATGTATTGATCATCAGAAATGTTGCTGCAGCCCTGATTCAATACTTTGTCATACTTGTTGTATGTGGATTTGAATTTTGAAACCATGAATTATAACAATGTAGACCCTCTATAGCAGTATATAATTTGAGCGTCTCCGTAGCCATCGGAACGTTTCAAAAAGTGCAGTGTTCATTTACGTAACTTCTTAAGGAAATGGCTTAAGTAGCGGATTTAGATCCATTTCAGCAATATTAACCATTTCGTTGTGTACACACACAGAGCAATCCCATTCTCACAGTGTATTTCGAAAAGTCGGACAGTGTCGGTGAACTGTGAATGATCGACAAAAACAAGCTCGTTTATGAGCTTTAAAATCTTGATGATCATCAGCTAATATATAAAACATACCATTCGTTCTAGTCAGCTGTGAAAGCAGGACAGCATTTTTAGCTACGAGTCTTCCAATCATTTTAAATCCGTAATTTTATGTTAAATGTGAATGAACGTGACTTTCTTCGGTGCCCGACCTTTGAAGGTGAAGGACGGTTATAGGTCTCTAACCATCAACTCCATAACGAGCACCTGCTCCACATTTTGAAATTCCTAGCAAATCTCTGATATTGTAAAAATCTATCGACCATTTTTCGTTTACCATAGCCGTGTTATTCAGTTCTATATATTGTGTGATAATTATCTGTACATCTGTTAGGATAACAGTGCACGAAATGAGAAGTTTTAAATTTAGTTGGTAGCGTAAGACCTTATTATGTGCCAAAAACTACTGCGGCACCTTAACTTACTAACTTCATTATAAAAAAGATGGTTGCTTTCAATTTAGTGATAGCAGAGATATCACATCAAATTTCTAATATAATTCCTGGTGATGAAACATCTAAAATAGTATACTTAAAAGATGAGCTCCAGGAACAATACCCCTCATTGTCAATTTCTCAATGTGAGCTATCAAAAGCCATCAAATTCGAGGGCATGTGGCAAGATATTGTGGATTTACATGATATGCTGGATGAGTGGTGTATTTCCGTGTTGTCAAATGCTCAGAACATATGTGGAGTCAATGGACGTGTTGGTAATGGATTGACAAGTGCAAATGGGTGTTCAAATTTAGAGGTTGTGAATGATTTTAGTGATATATTATCAGGGGAAACTGGACTGTCAAGTTTAGTAAATACTGTTGGGCAACAGTTTACAGACATAAAGTCCTTTTCAAAATCATGGCATGGTAGGAAAAAAGATAAACAGGTGAGAATAAATAACATCCTATAATGATAATATATTTAGATGAAGGCATAGCTTTATTTACAGCCACAGATATAACAAAACCAGTTGATGTCTACAGTAATTTTACATGAAAAAGATGTACATATTTTTAATAAAAAGTTGATAGGAATATAATTTGTATCCCACAGATTTTATCATATAAACAACATTAAAAATGTGGATTGGAACATATACTACTTTTTGTACTGGGATACTACTAGAAATGTAAACATTTGTGTTTTATGTCACCTAAAATCTTTATTTGAATTTTCTTTTCATATATTAAGCAAATTGTTCCCTTTCCCCCTCTTAATTCTGTGTTTCATATATTTGTTTGGGTGTTAAAAAAATTGGTAACAAAAGTATTTTGAAAAAAATCGGGGCCATTCTAATTTTTCATGTTGTGGCACTACAGTTCAGTACACATGCACTAAGCTTAACAAGGCCTTTGGGCGTATTATTTTCTGCATACATACCTCAGAATGCTTTTTATTTTAAAGTACTAGTACTTATGGTGCGTTAGCGTGCTATTTCCCAACTCAAAAATACGATCTCATATGGTAAATGCACCCGAATGGTCATTCTCAGCCGTATTTCCCAGTAGTGAACTTGGAGCATTTTTAGAGAACCGAGCTTCCGACTGAGAAATACCATGATTTCCGACTGGGAACATCTGTTCCCGTGAATTTCCCATATGGGAAGCTTGTATGTACGACGTATCTTTACGAGGTCAGAAGAACGCGCGAACACACCATTAGTATTGTAGACAGATTATTTCACAGCTACTCATTAATATATGCATTAATACAACCTTGAATTAGCAATGTGTGAATTGTTTTTACCTGTTTGAGAATGCAAACTTTTATCTATTTTTCAGATACAAACAGATGGTGCAGAGTCGGAATGCAAAAACCAAAGAAGAGTAAGAAAACCAAGAACTCCAAGAAAAGTTAAGGCACATGTTCCACTGAAGCATGAATATGAAGAAAATGACACTGTGCAAGAACCTGCAGCTCAAGCACCAAAAAAGAAGAAACGTGGAAGACCAAGAAAAAAGTCGGTCAAAGTTGATTTACAACAAGATAATGTCGCTTTAGATACTCCCGATCCCAGTAGGATTTGGGATAACAGTACCCATATTGTAAGCATTGATGCTGTAGTTAAACCTAAGGAATCCCTTTTGAATGAAGAAAATTCACCATTTGTCCCGTGTGATCCAGATGTTCCCGTTGTTATTCCCACGGCTCCTGTTGAACAGCGTTCCGCAAAGACCAGAGCTAAAGCTAAAGTTGAAGAAATTGCAAAAGAGGAGAGCACTGAAATATCAAAAGAAAAAAGAGGCCGTAAGCCTAAGTTTGGTCCATATGTTTCACGTGAAAATATATTTGCTTATTTGCCAGTTGAAGATAAAGAAGGTCCATTATTTTGCAAACTTTGTTCTCATGCAACAAACACCAAAGCCAGTTTAAAGCAACATTTCTTGCGATGTCATTTAGAAAGAAAGTTTCAATGTAGAATATGTGGAAAGAAGTATTCCCTTTTAAAAGAGCTTGCATCACATAAACTTACACACAATAGAAACCATCCTTGCCAGCTATGCAGTAAACGATTTGCAACGCAATATCTCTTACAAACTCATCTTGAAAGGAAACATCTGAATCCTAAAAAGAAGGTAAAATTGAATCCATTGCCAGAGAGTCTCAACTGTTCTCAATGTGACTTCATTGCCAAGTCGAAAAAAAGTTTACAAGATCATGCAGAGCGTATTCATGGAGAAAAGACACACCAATGTCCAATTTGCAATAAAATGTTTGCTCTTATCAAAGACCTAAATCAACACGTTAAGTTTCATTCGGAAGTATACCAATGTGAAGAGTGTGGTAAAGCATTAAAAAGTAAACTAGCTTTGAAATTACATATCAATGGAATCCACAGAGGAATTAAACTTGCTCAAAAGAAGGAATATGTTTGTGAAGACTGTGGCAAAATTTGCAGGAACAAAACACATTTTAAGGAACATATGAATAAAGAGCACTTGCATGTAAAACCGTTTCAATGTGACATTTGCTCTCTTTCCTTTTTTACCAAACATGCATTGAAATGTCACGGGCGTGTTCATTCTGATACCAGAGAATTCATATGTGATCTTTGTGGTAAAGGTTTTAAGAATCAGAGTGGATTAAGAGTACACAGAATCACGCATCAAGATGTTACTGCCAGACCATATGTATGCACCACGTGCAACAAAGCTTTCACACAAAGAGGTGCTTTGGTTCGTCATGAACGAATTCATAGTGGTGATCGACCTTACAAGTGTCGTCTTTGTGATTCATCGTTTAACGATTACAGTATTTTGCGGCGCCATGTCGTAGGTGTTCATAAGATTAATGACCGTGCACTTTGTGGAAGAGTTGATATCGATCCTAATGCAATTAATCGAGGACGGCCAAAAATGCCCATGGAACAGGGAGAGAAATCGTCACTCAATTATGATAGCCAACCGAAGCTGCTTGATATTGAGTCATGCAAAACAGCAGAGTTTTACAGCAATGTTAGTGTGAATGAGACGGACACAACAGACTTGGTTAACCCAAGTCTTCATTTAAGCCAGCATGCAGACATTTTTCAAATGTCCGATCATGAAGCGACATCTTCACCTTTAGATAACAACAGCCCAATGTATTCCACCGTAAAGATTTGTGACCCACAAGTGCAAGTTCAAGCTCGACCGCATGGACAAAAGCAGTACGTTTTCTCACATGCAGATGTTGCTGCATTGAGCCGTAATCAATTGCAAAGTGTAGAATTAGTATCCATAAGTGGAGCAGATAATCAAATTATTTCCAATGAAAATGCTCAACAGCTACATGTCACTTCTCAAGCAGATCTTAGTTCATACACAAACATGGTGCCGATTTCCGTTGTCAGTGATATGGTTCATAATGTTTTATATGAACATCCCTCTCTGGATGGTAATTATACGATCGGCATGCCAGTATTCCCCACTCCAACCACTGTGGCAAATATGCATATGATGCAGAGTATGACCACACATTTACCTGTCGATGTTGCTCAACTACTACATCAAAATGTTGGAAGTGAACATCAAAACAACCATACGCATTTACAGTAAAAGGTTTTGACTGCATCAGTCTTCTTTTTGAGACGTTTCTTTTTTTTATTACCGGTATGGTGCAGGGTTTAGAAATTCTAGATAGTTTGGTCAATTTAGAAATCTTTACAATTATTTATTTATTACTTTCCAAAAATTCACAATTTTGCATGTCATAAGATGATATTTGTTAAGTAGTATTTTAAGTTGGACAGGGCTCATGAAGTGTGATATGAATCCTTATGTCAAACATTACAGGGCAAATTTTCCCACCGGTATATAACTAAAATCTGTAAACAGTACTGTGCAGTATTGGTTAATGGACTTCAATTTTCTGAAGATTTTGATTTGTAATGATGGTAAATTTTAATGTCATCATGTTTACCTAATAAAAAACAATTTATGTATCTGTGACATAAAACTTGATAGGGAGATGTCAAAAATATTCATTTACCAGCAGCTCATCCCTGATAACATTGATATTTAGGATAATTAAAACTTGCATATTGTTATAAGGCATTTGATAATGTGACAAGGTTTTTTTAATTATATACTTTTGTTGTCAGTATAAATATCAGTTTCTTGAGTGATTTTATTGCACATCCACAGTTCATGTAACAGTATTATGTCTGTAGTGGTCTATTGATTATGAGCAGATTTTAATTGACAATTAAGATGCATTAAATCATGTCATAAAAAGTAATGGCGATTTTTATTTACCTCACGCCATTTGAATTATCTGTTTTGACTAGATTTTATTTATACCAATCAATTCAACAAAAATTACTGAAGAGAAAGTAGAAGAGAAAATTAATACGCATTGTGTGAAAATATGTATTTGAAAAGATTAGGTAATTTTATTCTTGGGTGTTGGCATTGTATTCTAGGTTATAAATTTAGCACATATTTATTCATATTTTATTCTTTTTGCGTCTACCTTTTGTTATACAATTGTAATGTGCAGCTAAATCAGTTTACACAAGGTTGTGTAGCACATTGTATAACTTGTTAAACTTTTGGCTGAAATCATATCAATTTTAGAGAAATGTTGGATTGCCCGGTATGTTATATATTGTTAAGTTTTGAATGGGCATCATCAAACATTACTTATGATGTATTTACAAATTAATGTAAATTGTATAAAGATTATTAAATCAAATAATTAGACATACAATATTGCTTTTTTTTTAAATTTCATTGTCTGGCAAATATATTTAATTCTTGATTGCGGCAAGGATAATTCTGATTTTAATTTTTATTTACACATTTATATACAGATTTTAGATATTCCACTATATTTCTAGTGATGCAATTAATGTGCGAAGTTGATTATTATATATTTTCAAACCATTTAGAAATACTTAAACATTTTCAAATATGCTTCCCTACATGCCCTCACTATTTGTTCCATGGTTGCTGTAAAACTAGAATATTTCACATCTATTAATATTTCACATCTATTAAATTTTGATACATTAATTATTTCGTAGCTATTTGATTTCTTCATGCGATTTGATCATTCCTACATTGCCTACTTTTACACTAGCTTACCAATAGGATGTATTTATAACTTTTTATAACTATGACAGACAATTTGCTTCATATAATCAGAAAATGTTTTTATATTTTTGGACTTATATTTGGAAATTTTAGCTCTGGGGAGGAATTTATTTGAAAGTACTTCGCTTATAAATTTTAGAAAATTTTAATCAAATTTATCCTTTTGACAAACCTTTCACCAGCAGTTACGATGTAGAAACACAATAATGAAATCAAAATATCGACAAGAAAAATGCTGCCTAAAAACTGAGTCCTTTTCTTTCGTAAAAAACACCCCTATACCCTTACGTATTATCAGAAACCCGTAAGAGCTCTTATGGGTTTCTGGTATTATATATCATGATAAACATAAAAGCATCTGCTTTCAAAATATGTGGTTTAACATATTTCTTTTCTAACATACACGTACACACTACACAGCTACATGTATGTGAACTTGGGCCTTACAAAAAAGTTGTAAAACTTCGGCGTTGAATTGCAAAAATGTGTCCATCAATACATCTCGGAAAGGGTCTTAATCGTTAGTGTAACCTCTTGTCTACAACATGTTAAAATCTTCTTGTTTTTGGTCAGAGCGCATTGTGCGAAAAAAGCCATCGACTATTGGTACTTTTTTCAATTTCTAAAAGACTACCCCAATTGATTGCATTGTAAGAAAGTCGGCATAGCTGACTTTGGTAACTCATTTTATAGACTTGGACACAGTTTGCTAGCATATAAAGATTCGAATGAACAAGGAGTGTAATTTGATGGCAAAGTTGAGCTAAAATATGTATTTTGCAAGTGTTCATGAATTCGATATACCTGTTACTACAAAGAAAAGCCCCAAAATCAATGAACTTCAAAGAGATGGCACGCTTGATTGATTGATAAAATTTGTTCAGGAATTTATGTTCCTAGGATAGTACATGAAAGCGTACATATATATGTATTGCTTATTTCCTATGTGGTCCTGTTTTGTTTGGCAGGTTAGGTAACCAACTGGGCAAAGGGTGTTCGGAAGGATCACACTAGCTATTGTTTTCAAGCTCTGTGAGTTCTTCTGCGTGCAGAGGGGTGGCACTCCTCTACACGGGACACGCCTTTTTAACAAGGTTTCCAGCCACCATCTTGTATGATATACTGGACAGTGGCGACAAGCTGTGTGGAGATCGGCACTACAGTGGTAGACGCACGATGTAACTGATTGACGACACAAAGTCTGCCGTGGACGGGCCGCGAACTCACGACGCAGGCAAATCCTGTTTATTGGTAATGCGCTCTAACCACTGTACTAACGAGGACCACTAAGGAAGACCGCTGCTTCCTGTGGAGCTGTCATACCTATGGATACCTTTTGATGGTTTCCAGCTGTGGATCCTGAGGTTCCACTGTGCTGGACTCTTCTGTTACTACCCGTTATGTCTACTGCTTTAGTAGCGACATAAGGCTGACATAATTGTAGTGCAGAAGTCCGATCATAAATTACCATATACATTGTGTGTGTGACTGCCCCGTGTCTATATGGTTTATCAATATTGATGTACAGCATTTTCTCTATTGTAAACTTCGGAATTTGAAAAATATATATATATATATATATATATATATATATATATATATATATATATATATATATATATATATATATATCCATAAATATATATATATACTATTTATTTATATATTTGGTCCATTCTGACTATAAATAATGTTTATATATATATATTATATATTTGCATTAAATTATATATATAATATATTTGTGCCATATATATATATATATGCTAATATAAAATTGTGCTATTTATATATTTAGTTTATTCAATTAATTGTGAAATTGGTTTGAAAAATTTTTTTTTTACATTATTTAATTATAGGTTTGATCCATTTTTTAAGGACATGAGCAGTGTTGCCAATAGCTGTCCGCCCCATCCTCCTGGGGCAAGTAACTTTCATTCAGGGCAAGTCAATTTTAAAATTGCTTGCCCTGTTGTCAGACAATTTCCTATGAATTTTTAACATTGAAATCACTATTGTGCTCAAAACCAATTGTTATTTTTATAGGTTTTGTTAAATTATCAAAATTGCAAAGGTGATATATTTCATATTTAATTTTAATCTAAAATGCCACATAATGCTCCAAAGATCATAGCAATCTTAATTTTGTCACGAAGATGCTCTCTCGACCTTTTAGCATATTGTCAGAGCAAGATGTCCGATAACATTTCACGTGAAATTTCACAGACAGAAAGTCAAAGAAAAGTTCTGTGTGAGAGGTCTTGTATTTATCAGTGTCAACTGGTTGAATTAGTAGATTGGTAATGGGAAAGGACACTGAAATTTTCTGATTTACTTGTCTAAGATTTCACGGCAGAATGAATGATATATCTTTAATACAGTGTTTTAAACAAATATTTATTTTTTGCAGTCAAAATATTTTAATGAAAACATTAAATGTAATAATTCAAAATAAATATATTCATATCTTGGATAAATTTATCACAAACACATATACAATAACTTAAAATATCATGTAAACTGAACAAAGAATTTTGTAAGTACTAACAAAATGCTTAAACGACATCCATCTGATGTAAATTGTACAATAGTCTTTTAGTCTTTTCTCTGTACAGACCTTAACACACTAACTAATAAAACTTAATGAGTATCCATTGGTAAATTAATGGCAGTTCTTCATGAATAACTCAATAACATCCTCGATTAACAGTGAACTGGAATGGCAGCATTTTGTGAGAGCCGAGGGTGGCACCCGAATTTCATCATGATATTTTTACAGTCCTGCAATGCTTTCCGATCACCAAGCTTCTCGTACGTTTTTGCTGCATCAGAGAGCATTGAATTTCTCTGACCGAGTGATGAAAGAATAGGCCCTGGTAAATGTCTGCACGCGAGCATCAAGGCCGCTGCGTATTCACGGTCTCCCGCTTCACAATCCTCTCCCTCGTCTACAATACACAAGAACACATTCATTATAGAAAAAACTGTGTGCAATTGTAACATTTTATATGGAAATAACAAATTTTTAATATATATGTTAAAAAGATGCAAGAGAGAAACGCTTTAAAACAAAATTTTCATCAAAGAATTTTCTAACTTTCATATAGGCTAAAGACCACATTATATAAATTTTTTCCTCCATAGAGAACATTAAAAAAATCTTAAGGGAAATAATGTGTATCATTCTGAGGAATTAAAAAGTATCAAATTACATACGATTTTGAATTAGCATGTTGTTAAATAACTATATAATAATTAGAACATTTCGTTCCATTTTTCAAAGTTACATGTGTTACTGTAAAACTACAATATTTTGTGGCAATTAAATTTTACAATTTTCATCTATAAATTATTTTGTGTCACTTAAATTTTGCGGTTTTGGTCCATCCTGGCTACTAATGTTTGCTGACTATTTAAGTTTGCGTTTTTGCACCTAACCATGAAATTTGCATATCAAATTGTGCACAAACATTTCTAGTTTTACAGTAGATTGCGCACCTTTCTCGGCGGTCTGCTTGCAGCGTTTGCGGAGGCTGCGGTCGAGCAGCTGCTGCGTGCGGGCCGGACTCGCGCCCGCCATCAGCCGGCCCGTCGCCTCGTGCAGAAACACGCGGGGCAACGCAGCCTTCACAAACTGAGACAACTTCCGCAGGCTGGAAACATCATAAACATGTATTATGAGGAAAAAAAAAGATTATTTTTGAATGGAATGGACATATGAGGAAATATCAAGAATGGAAATATTTAACCATATGGGGGGAAAAATTGGGAATTAAAAAATGCTTAGGATATGTAAATTTACCTTGATAGATCCATTTGGAAAGCTTGCAGTTCATCTTGTGAGATATTTGTAATATTCTCTTCATTTTTATCATCTTGCTCTTGCTGCCAAACGGCCGTGCGTGTTGACAGGAGCCAATCACAGACCAAAAGCTGAACTGCCTGAAAATATAATACAAGTGAAAATGCAATAAGCATTGAATAATACATAGTATAACAAGTTCTTGGAGCTGCTTGTACCATATCATATTAAAACAGAACAGATAATAACGTTTGAAAATTTATTTGAATCACAAATTTTCTTATCATCACAGACCATAATATGTAATATATATATATATATATATTTATAGTCTGTTCTATTTGAACAATACATGAAGCATAGTACAACCAGAGAATTCGTTGCCTTTGACTTTGTGGTCACTTCTATTTAGTTTTCTTGTTTACAGGTGCAGTCTTCATTTCTCCATGATTTTCTTCTGTTCATGATGTAAAAGCAGCATCTCCACAATTGCACTGCAGGAGCATTGCAAGATTTTTTTCAATGCAATGCAACTACAATGCACTGTGGCTATGAGCACCGATCCATTTCGCTTCTTCTGTATTTTTCTTTCACTGTAAGCGGATTCACATATAACGGCAACGTGCAATCACATCCAGCGATGGGTACAAATCAGTGGTTATTGTCAATTTTATTTTTCCAATGTGTTTTTGCCAATTTGCTTGTGGATTCAAATTTTTATTCTTCTCTCTCTCTTCATCATGAAATCACTAATATTTGTTTCTATGATAAATTAACATTATACAAAGTCATCTAATTCATTCCTTGTGTGAAGGCTAATAGTGCAAACCATAAAAGCTTTCTGCATCACTCTTTTTAACGAGAATATATTTTATAGCATTCCCACAAAATGATCACTTGAAAAAAATAAAACATTTGTGGTTAAATAACGCAACACATCCCTGCAAAATTTCACACAAGTATTAACAAATTATGACCAACCCACAACACAACCAAACATCATGGGCAAGAGTCAAAACACTAAGTGATGTACCCCTGCTTTTAGTGAGTGGCAAGAGTATGAACCAATTAAATTACCTGGCTGATGGGGTGGGAGTGAGTGCTGATGTTGAGACTGTCTCTCAGTAGCTCCCCCGCGCGGTCGCACTGCTTCAGACAGCTGACGTGGCACATGGCGTGGTTGCTGCGCAGGAATGTCTTCCGCGCCTTGTAGGCCAAGTACAGACTCCGCGCCAACGGATCGCTGCGAAATGGAAGGAAGAAATTGACTCTTTTCAACCAAACACATCACGGTTAGAATACACATGCAAATAGATCTTGGTGTACCAATGACGAAAATATTTTCAGATTAGACCCTTTCAAATATATTCCAACTATCTTGTACACAAATATTATCTCCCTGGTCAACTACTACCCAATACAACTAATATGTGAATGCCTTCCATCAATAAAATACCATACTTTTCGAAAAAAGAAAAAAAAAATCTGTACTTTGTTTTCTTCTGAAATGAGACCATATGCTATGTATACACTCCATGAGATAACGAAGATATAGACACAAAATATAGACATGTGAGAGAGGGAGAAGTTTGAAAACTACTACACAATACACATAATACGCGAATGCCTTCCATCAATGAAATACCACACTTTAAAAAAAAATATGACAAAGTATGTTGCCATTGCCGTACGTACTCGCTCTTCTGCAGGTGTTTGGGGAAGGCATCTACGGCTGTGTATTGCCTCTTGGCTTCCTCGTCGTCTCCCTGCAGCCAGAAGGCGGCGACACTGACCACTGCGGCCCACCAGCGCGCCACATCGTCCTCCCGTGGGCTCGCCACGAGGGAGGAGCTCCCCACGGCCGCCGCGACGCCCGCGCTAGCTGACTTGTTGGCCTCACACAGCAGCTGCACGTACTGCTGCACGCTCGACGTGCGCGGCACGCTGCAATCACAGGTGGTGGAATGGGGGTGATGATGAAACCAACTAGTCTTGTAAAACACTCGACTTTGATCTCTGCATGATTATTGTTGTGTAATGTAAGTTGTCCTAGTGTGCTTGAAGATTATAAACATCATCTGTGTTTAACATTGATTCTGGTTTCATATCTTACAATTTGTTTACCTTACTATTCTATCAAACTTGAGCATGATTATTTATGTCAAAAATTGATTTCATCTGCTGCTTCAACAAGCACAAACTCACCCGTCGCCGCCTTTGTTTGGTCCCACCACGTTATCGCTCTGGTAGCCGGGAGTCACCAGGGCATAGATCGCTTTCTGCAGCAGCATTTCTCTGTAGGCTCTGGTCACGTACGCCAGCGGGTCGGCCTCGTTTGTACAAAATGTAAACAGACTTTCTTCTTTCCTGCAATGCCACGATCCCTCCACGAAGAACCGATGGCCTTCGGAGTGACACAGCCATTTCATGGAGATAGGAACTTCAGCAATGTTCTCTGAGCAAATGTGACGAGCTTTGCCCAGAAAGTATCTCTGAAAAGTAGAATTTTTTTCTGTCAATATTTCATCATTCACATGATTCTTGGATATTTTTTTTAGTGACAATTTGCATGTTGTATCACATTAACCTTATCACACGTTTGAAAAATTTATTACATTCCATATATTACAACTTAAACTTATTTTAACTTCAGTTAAACCTCATTTATTTCCTACATTTATTCTCAATATACTTACAGCCAGAAAATGTGTGAAACTTGGGAATGAGATTTTGATTGTCATCGCGACTGAAGCATAAATCTCCGCTCGCATTTCAACTGGAATCATCTCCTCTCCAGCATTGGCCATGTTGACAGCACACAGAGCAAGGTTGATTCCACCAAACGTACCAACACTTGAATGTCCTATAAAAAAATTAGAATTTAGTACAAAAATATTTCATAACAATTCTAGGGCATACAAATTGCTCATTTTTGGCAATATTGCACAAGAATTCAGTCTTAAAATTTACCTGTGAGATGAAGTTGATGTAACTTGTGGTAAATGTAGGCAGCATCGCGATACGACTTTCTCACTTCTTCCTTTGACAACTTGTTCCAAACTCTGGTCAATCCAGACAACCATCTTCCAATGTACACGCGAGTGAGACCAAACCGCATAACTTGCCAAATAATGCTCGACATCAAATCAAACTTCGAAGTGGGCAGTGGTCTTCCAATCGCTTGTAAAGAATTCCTCAGATACAAGCTGGCATTTGCAAACTGGCTCTATAAAAAGAAAACTTCATTTTACAGGTTATATATAAAATAAAAAAAATTTCATTCAACAATTTCACTATTAAAGACAAAAACGACATTCTATCTAACTGTGCAATTGCAATGTGACAACAACTTGAAAGAAAAAATGAAAAAGTTCATACTCGAGACAGATTGATGTCTGCTTGTTTCCGATTACGCCAGTAGGAGACAGACGGCTCTGACAAAGGCTTTGTGACCGGTTCTCCAAATACGAAAAGCTTCATTAGAATGAAGACGACAATGACAGCGTTGACCAGCCAGAGCATGATTGATGGCATCCACGCATTCTCACCTCCTAATACACAGAAATATGAAAATGTGTGAGCCTGAATTTTAGACATTATTTCCTTGGTTCACAATAATAATTTTATTCTACTTCATGTTCTATTTTTGCTCCCTCACCTAATGTGGTCTAAATTATTCTTATATCGCATAAATACCTGTTGGTCAAATCTTTATATATTTTTATTTATTCTTTTTACATGTTTCGATACCAAAGTATCCTTTTCAAAATAGTAGTTCCAAAAAATAGAACATGGAGTAGACTAAAATGCAACCTTATGCTGCATACCGAATTTCAAGAATATTATGTACAACAATAATCATATTAAAATTTTCCCTTACCATCAGAGGCCCAGGAAAGCATTCTTCCTGCATGGAGACGGTCGTAATCTCCATTGCCAGCATCGCTTCCCCCACTCAATAAAGCTCCAAATGGGTTGAAGGAAAGGATGGCAAACATGAAAATAGACAGCATGAATCGAGATCTATCCAACATTCCACTAGTGGAATTATTTGAAGAGGCAAACACTTGGTCTGATGGTGAGATCTCTTCAAACATGGGGCTCGGCGGATCCGAACTGTTCTCCTCACTGGAGGGTGGGCTGGGCGGCTGGGGACTGCCTCCAAACGAGCCCGGTGGTGTTGGTAGCTGGCTGCTGCTCAGCTGGGCAAGTGTCACATCGGAAGCCAAAATTCCTTGCAAGTCTGAAAAGATTTAAAAAATACCTTTTGTAACCCTTTGTATTCAACCTTTCTTTTAATTGTATACATAATATTGATTATTACATTACCAAATTATAAGTTACAAAAGAATGCCTACTCTGTTGTGCTGCTATTTTCAATGCCATGTTTTCTTTCTTCAACTTTTCATTTACACCTTGTAACCATTTGATGTATTCAATTGCTTTCCGCAGGATTGCAGATTTGTTAAGCTGAAATTCGAAAACATATTGTTTGAGCAAACTCATAAAATATTAACGATGACTTGTCTAGTGACAGAATTAATTGACCGTTCACTTAAAACTGCAAGACTTTAGTATTTCACATTACCTTTGCATCATCCCCCACGATAAGATTCTTCAGCTCGAGGATTTTGTCATTGATGCTCAGCCTGTATCTTTTTTCAATAGCATTGTGAGCTGTTCTTTTTTCTGGCTTGTGAATTGGAGGGGGAGAGCTTGATCGAATACGGTTGATTGGAACTTTTTCATCCACCACTTGCAGGGCACTGAGAGTTGGCACAGAGTGGACGGTCGATGGTGCGGAGACATTTTGTACCAAGGCAGCCGTACTTTGTGTGCTTGAAGGACTCGCCGCAATGGTGACAATACTCGTCTGGGGTATCAACAACTGCAAGTACACACACACAAAAACCAACATTATCTTAATAAAATCCTCTATTTAAGTAAACATTTTGAAAAACAAAGTAATCTGAGCCACTTCTGTTAAGTTCACATAGAACAAAAAATATGAAAAGTATTAACTGACTGAACTCCATCTCATTTACTGATGTTAGAACCTTTCATCATTCCTAAACCTTCAATTGATAATCTACGAACACTGTCTTACCATGAACAAAAAAAGTCAATACCTGCTGGATATGTGCTTGCGATTGCTGTGGTACGGCCGGTTGTTGTGTGATGATGATCTGCTGAGGATGTCCCTGTGCAAGAGTCACCTGCTGAGGAACTTGCTGCACAATGATGCGTCGCGCTTGCTGCTTTTGCTGCAGCTGGGCTGCCAACTGCAACTGCTGCTGTGGCGTCAACTTCAGCTGCGTCGTCAATTGATTGACAGGAGACTGACTGACTGCAGGGGTGATTGGTGTCACTGCAGCCAGATGCTGGGCTAATTGTGATGTGCTGATTGTAGCAGTTACTTGATTTTGTGGCTGCTGCTGTTGTTGTTGCTGTTGCAACTGCTGCTGCTGCAACTGTTGCTGCTGTTTCTGCAGCTGTTGGAGCAGCAGCAATGTCAGATTTGCTGTTGTTTGATTGGTAGCATTATTTTCAGCTTTAATATGAGTAGCTGCAGCAGCTAACTGCTGTTGTAAGATAGAAGTGCCTTGAGAAATAGCCGGCAATTGCGGCGATAACGGTTGCTTTATTTGTTCTTGTAGTAGAGATACTGAATGAGTCGGCTGTTGAGGGGTGGTAGTTAGTTTAGCTGCATTTCCAGAAATAAACTCATTTGCGTTGATGATGCTAAACTTGTCCAAGTCATTTGTGTGGCTAAATGAAGAAGATAGACTCAAGGTGCTTCCTATTTCTTCAGGTTCTTTCTTCAAAGCTGGGTGCAATGAAATGCTGCTGTCGAATCCAAACAAATCATTCGCCAGTTCATTTCCACCAGCTTGCTGGTCGTCCAGATACTTGATCAAATCGTCAGTCAGGAGATCTGAAATGATACAGCATATTTCATAGCATGACAGGCTCATTATGACTAATATCGTTGCTCTAGAGAGTTTATGCAAAAGATAAAGGTATGCATCAGACTCGTGCCTGAGCAACGAAGCGATGCCTCCTTGAGGATTCCACGGATTAAAAAATTTCAATAGATATGCTACTTTCTGTCTATCATCAAATAACCATCAGTGAAATCTTGTCAACATCGCCACCTATGTGAACACGCAAATCACCAGAGCCACATCGCCTGACCAATTTATATCTCTTGCATTTTACAATGTGTACACTAATTCTTTGGTATACGACGGCCGCGTTGTGAAAAATATGTTCGTGGTTCAAGCACTTAAGTTTTATTGTTCGGCGCGTTGTGAAAAAATGTTCTCGTTTCATGCATTTTAACGTTTACTGTTCAAAGGTGTGATTTTGGGGTGCACTTAAAATCACTTGTATTTTTGCTTTTGATTGAAATTTGTTTTTTGTAATCGCAGGTGTACTGTGCGCTTATTAGAACGAATACGGTAATTTCAATATTCGTTATCTAGGGCTGATGGGGCCTCTAACCTAGTTTTGCGTTACCGCGAGTTAGTTGGCCTCTAGACAGTCTTTATAAAGTCAACAGCTTGCATTCAAGATACAGATACAGATTCATTAAAACTGCGCGTAACGTCGTATGCTGTCAGATACGTCACAGATATCACTAGATCTACTCAGCGTTGTCAATTAAATGAGAACCGTGGATCGATGGTGCGACCATTGGAAGTACACGTGCATTTCAGAAACTAGCTTGAGAGATCAATGTCAATATTGAGCTATGGAATGATCGCTAAACTGCCTGCTATGCGTGTTATCCCATATTTACAACTTTTGACATCCCGTCAACTCGTACAAAACATGAAAACTTGACCACGAGCAACTTGTTACGCATGTAAATTTTACCCAAAAGGTGTGCTTACCATCTAATTCTCCAAATGCTGATGTGCCAGATTCATTAGCTGAATTTAGTGTAGCATTTATATCCAGTAAATTATCAGAATCAAGCAATTGTGATGCTTGATCTGCCATTTTTCTTCAAAAATATTATTTTCTGACTCTGCACATGAATATCCCGCAAGGCAATCCAACCAATCAGACGGCAAGATTCATCGGATGATGTTTACGTCACAGTCACCTTTATGTTAATGAGACAGACAAGTACAAGAGAAAAAATTTCATCACACGTTGTAAACTGTTATGATGCATAACGCAGTCACCACCTAAACTCAATTCATTTCCTTGAGATATGTTTTATTTTATTATCTAAATCACACCAGTAGAGTTGTTGTACTATCTTTTTAATATGGTCAGGAATTTGTTTTTCAATCTCCTGATTTAATCAAGTCAGCATAACCTTCTTCTCATACAGAGTAGTTGATACCTGGAGGTTCGGAAGCCTCGTTAAAAGGCGTGTCCCGTGTAGAGGAAATCCACCCCTCTGCACGTAAAAGAACTCACCTAGTTTGAAAACTATAGCTAGTGTGATCCCTCCACAACCCCGAGGCTCAGTTGGCTACCTAGCCTGCCTCTAGAGGTCCATGTACCAACACCACGTGGCCTCCCTCTGCTATAATCATCAACAATCAATGACGGCTGCGGAGTACAAACAAACCAAACCAAACCTGGAATAAATTGCCAGAATAGATTGTCATGGCTCCTACAGTGAATACTTTGAAGAATAGGATTGATAAACATTGGTCTAAAAATTAAACACTCTTTAGAAAAAATAGAATCAACCCTTTCCAATGCAAAATAGTTATTACAGCAGATTAAGAATTAGTTCTACCAAAGAACTTGTGATGACCAGTAACAGGTTCTTTGACCTAAAACACTGAAGAGGATAACATAACATAAGATAACATAACATAAGATAACATAAGATAACATAACATAACATAACATAACATAACATAAGATAACATAAGATAACATAACATAACATAACATAACATAACATAACATAACACCTTATAGACTTTGGTAGACTAGATCTAAAGAGAATTCGTAAAGGTGACAGATAATTAAGGCCTGTACATGATCTGCTAATATTTTACTCATAATCATACATATGTCACAATAATAAAAACGAATCAAATTACTGAGTATATCAAATACACAAAAAAAAACAATCAGAAAGCAAACTTAACTATGTTTTATTAGCAATAACAACTAGATCTATATGAGTACATTAACAAAGTCTTGCTAAGAAATAATTTTATATGTCAAATAGGCATATACAAATAAACAGCCATGATTGAGGAGCTGCTAAAGGTTCTTGTCTTACAGTATTTTTACTGTAACAAAATTATACTTGTTCTCACAATAAGCGGGTTATATATGGTCATCTTCAATAGAAAGGATCTGATAACATGTTTATGAAGTTTGTTTTGACTCACTGCAATCTCCACACAAATGACACAAAAATGTTGTCAATATCCAGCTTCCCACTAGTATATGGGCCTTGATGATATGAACTGAAAAAAATATCACTGAATTATTGAGGTAAAAAATGTTGATGAACAAAATAACATTTTGATTTTGACATAATCAAATGTTAAATTATTTTTTATATTGAGGTCAACATTTATTTTAATCACTATTTTTCGCACATGTGCGCAAGCATGAAGGATACAAATGCAACAAAGCGGTTTGTTAACAGTGAGCTGTTAGCCTCAATCATTCGTGTGTTATTTTAATTGACTTATCACGACACTCATATGTTTACGAAACAAAGCTAGAGTTAAGGCTAAAATAAGTCGGTACATTTTATTGTTTTGGCTCGGGCTAAACTTGTAAAAGTTCAGCAAAACCATCAATGAATGATGAGTCATCTTTATTCCGTAATATTATTACTATTGTTTACTACACGGATTGACCTTGTGATGTAAATGAGATAATGAAACCACAGAAACATTTTTGTAAAGCTATCTAACTGAGTGAAACAATGAAAAAAGAAGTATTAACCCGGTCGACAGGTGCCTTGGGGTGGGGGGAAGTAGACCCATTTCTATACCTTGCAATGCCAAGAATTAGTTCCCATTTCTATATCTGACCAATTTCTACAGATAGATAAGAAAGACAAAGAGTTTGCATTCTTTGAATAAAGGCACATTTTATTTACCTGCTACCTTAAGTTTGATGCTTCCAAATTTTCAATGAGCGGTTTAACATTTGGGTTCTTTTGGACTAGCACATGGAGAATACCCTTAATCATTGCGGCATTTTAGTGTGAATTATTTCCAATATTATTAACAAAATAAGCGTCTAGGGAAAATTTTTTTGCAAGGTGAACCCAGTTGTTGAATGGTATGTTTTCTTCTGATTCTGTGTCAGGATCAGGTAGATTTTCAGGGAAAGCTCTTGGAGGCATTTATTGGACGATTGCCGCTTGCAGAATAAGTGCCCCCCCCCCCCACACACACACCAATATGATCTTTTTTTTTTTTGAAAAAAATATGTCTCTGTATCCATTGCTCTGTATATTTTAGTATCAGTGCAGATAATTCAACACACTGGAACAGGCTTGTGCCACAGGGGCAACTTATAGACTAAAATAAATAAGAAATGTCTCAGGTACACACATCAAATGTCGAGGACATGATTGATGTGTGTACATAAGACATTTATTCATTTTAGTCCATAAGTACCTCCTGTGGCTTGTGCCACCTGTGTGGCCTTTACAAAAATAAAAAAAAAATAAAACAACTTTACATTACACTTTATTTAGAAAAGAAACTGGGGAGATCCGAGGTCAAATGTTTATTTTTTTCTTTTATTTTTTTATGGTGTGTGTGTGTCAGAGGTATGAAAACATATGTTGTGTGTGTGTGTGGTGGTGGTGGTGGTGGGCGTGTCCAAAGCAAGGGGGTCTAGTCCTACAAAAATGGAGATCGATGCATCACAATCCATCCATTCTAGCGGTAACCAGCGCATATGTTACTATAAAAAACGGCAAGCTTTTAAATCCATTAATGATTGACAGATGGAAAAATTCCAATGAACTAGTTTGTGATTCAACCGCCTCTGCAGCATTTGAAACTGATTTACTAGTGTTTAAGGGAACAGCGTGTTTTAAAAACATTGCACAAGCTAAGAGCTATATCAAACGATATAGCATACGTAGCCATAGCAATATCGGTGGCCAAGTAACAGTGGTTACAAAATGCAGGGTGCTAAAATTCAGCACCATTTGGTCATGTAAAACCAGCCATGCCTCATTTGATACACTGGAGGCTCCAGTTGAATCTGCACTCAAACAACACTACGTGGTGGACTATATACCAGAAAGTATAATGTTCTGTATTTTAACATTTACGATTACATTTTTTAGTCTGTTTGCTTTACGAACATGGTAAATGCCAGTACATATAAAATGTTTTATTAATGATGGAAATTGGGATTGCGCTATTTATTCAATTTTGTTTATTTGTCATTAAGTCGGGTAGATTTAAGCAAGGTTTACTGTTCGAGCAAAATGGAGATCAAGTTGCATACCATTAACATCTAAATAAAACAACATTGGTATTTACGCGATGTTTATTTAGAGGACTGAACTTTTGAGTGACTGGGAAACAATTAACTAGTAAATGGATCAACCCTAAAAATGGCACGTTTTTTAACCCTGATGGAAACGTTGGAGTACAGATTTTAAAAATATTGTGTGTTGTGTTCAACAATATGTCCAGCCTGAGAAACATAACATAACATAATAACATAACATAACATAACATAACATAACATAATAACATAACATTTCAATTTACGATAACATAACATAACATAACCATCCATAACATAACATAACAATTTATTTCATATTAAAATTCCATACATTAAAAAATTATGTGAAATATAAAATAAAAAAATATAAAATATATAAATGGATAAATGTATGTAAAATCTGTTACTAACATGATGCGAGTCTGCCATGATTCAAAATTTTTCAGAAGCCTTTTAAACATAACATAACATTCAACTATTGTCAAATTTGAAAAATGTCGACACTGGATAAAAATGTTCTGTACCAAAGATTTTATATCACATAACATAAAATAACATAACCATAAATTAACAAGTGATTTTCTGTAACAGTTTTAAAAAATGGGCCATTAAATACCATTTTCAACATAGTCTCCAGCAGATATGCTAAATATAAAATGAAACTAAATAATTTTCTACAAACATTATTATAAGAAACACATGCTTTTTTGAAGAAAGATATATCGTAGTTGGTCCATTTTCAGTTGAATACAATAAGCAGTGCTTAAGAATGAACGTACCACATACAATCATCTTGGCATTTTCTAAATTTGTTAATTATCATATTACCTCTAGTATCTCTTTACATCTTACCTCTTTTCTAGATCTACTAAGTAACTGCAATATATAGTTTTGCTCAATTCACCCAATCATAGTTTAATCATGATAATTGCATATTATGGCTGCCTAGTAACCCTTTTAAGAAGAAACGCATGCTTTTTTTGAAGAAAGATATATCGTTGTTGGTCCACAGTTGAATACAATAAGCAGTGCTTAAGAATGAACGAAAAAGACATATTTTGACATCATCTTGGCATTTTCTAAATTTGTTAATTATCATATTACCTCTAGTATCTCTTTACCTCTTACCTCTTTTCTAGATCTACTAAGTAACTGCAATATATAGTTTTGCTCAATTCACCCAATCATAGTTTAATCATGATAATTGCATATTATGGCTGCCTAGTAACCCTTTTAAGAAGTTTATCACAAATCCCCAGAGCAATGAAAATATAGCTCAGAATCACTAAAGCGATTAATACAAAAAGCTATATGACAAAAAATATGCAATCAAATGAATATGTTGAATGTGTCTTAAGATAAAAGATAAAATTAGAATATAAATGTTTATATAAGAAAAGAACAAATATATAGATAAAAAATAATGTCATAAGCAATTTCACACTATAAAGATTAGATCCAATGTAATTGAAACATGCTGGATTATTCTTGCTTTATTTGTGTTCAACACAAACAATGAAATGAGTAATAAACACGCCTAAAGAACACCAATTTGACTCTTCAGTGCAGGAGAGAAGGGTGAGGAAACTGTTGGCCAGGCCGACCATAGTTGAAATTTTCGACATTTTCATACCGGACCATAGTTGAAATGACATTTTCATACCGGACGCTGCGCGGCATCTCCTCGGATAGTCAACGTACGTTCGACGTACTGACGGAAGCTCGTCGAAAATTTATCGGCAGTTGATGAGAACGTCTAGTAAAAAAAAAAAAGTTTTGTGAATCATCACAAAACTTTGCTCACTGATAGATAATAATTTATAATAATGGAAAAAAATATTAGCGCACATCTTCAGGCTAGATTTTATTATTTTAAGATATTTGTGTCAATATTTTTGTGATATATTACAATGCGAATGAAAGGAATGGCTGACCTGTCGCAATTCAATCTTCAATTTCTAAAAAACTTTCATGTGAATTGCTGTAAAACTAATTTTCCCTTCAAGCTTAAACTATATACTATCAAAAAATAGCAAAATACATGTAATGATACCTCTTCAGGCTAGTTTTTTTAGATATAATTATTTAAAGAAAGGTATCTAATATCCTCAACGTGTGATATTACAGTAAATTAGTATATGCACTTAGATTTGCACACAATATATTGTTATAATGCCAGAATAAATATTGGTTATGGTTATTTGAACATTAAATCAGTGACTTTAGTAAGATAATAAAACTATAATCAGGTATCAAATGCATAAATAAAGTGCTATAGAATAAAATTACTAAGAAAGAGCATCAATCCAAGTGTTATCCATAGATGCGTTTCTAGTAAAAAAAAGTTTTGTGAATCATCACAATACTTTGCTCACTGATAGATAATAATTTATAATAATGGAAAAAAATATTAACACACATCTTCAGGCTAGATTTTATTATAAAAAAATATTTGTGTCAATTTTACTTCTTATGCAATGTTTAGCCAGCGGGTGGCAGCACTGTTATGATCAATAAGCTAACAGGTGGCAGCACTGTGTGGCAGTAGTTTTATAGCTTGCCATTGCTTGCCACTAGAGGGCACCACATGGATGTTCTCAAGAACCTTAACAGAACAGTGTCGGATTCGGGCCGCATGTGTACCGTCCGCACGTCGGCCTCTCAGCGCCCGTATAGCGTCCTAACCTCGGATGATAAAAGCGGCCTTGCTCACGTGGGGCCTCACATTCCTGCTGTAGGGTCCTCAGGGCAATGGTTATCACCAATGATGAAAGGAAACACTTTTGAGTTAAAAGTTTTAAGCGTGACGGTTATATAGAAGGCAATAATATTGTTTGATCATCATGGGATGAGCATAAGTGGTCTTATTGAAGAGGTTGTCTTAATTGGAGGTTACTACTAGCTCCTGTCATACAAAACGAGGTGCGATTCTTTCAACATCTCTGTCTAGTTAAAACCACGGGCAATTGCCGACGGGAAATACAATAATTGACCTTTTAAAGTTTTGAGCACCATGAAAAAATTGATGATAAACAAAATAAAGATTTAAGATTTAATACCTCCTATATGTACCCGCCAATGCGCGTACCAATATACCAGATGGTATACTCAGGCACCTAATGTCTAAAACTAGTTTAAAATATAAAGTTTACTGCTACTCTCGTGTGGGATGTGTATGATAAATATATTGGCAATAATCCTGTAGAATGTGAAGCCTTTACATAAGCAGATACATCTTGTTTGAGAAGGGTGTATTGTGGTCAAACATGGTGCGGCCATTTTTCGATTGCAACGGAATGAGACACATGATTTTCTGCAGCCATAAGTGAGTTTAGTATATAAATATGATAACCATCACAATTTGTTTGTATTAGGAAGCATCCCTTGATGTCCACTCACAGAAATTTCTTATATTGTATTTATTTTGCCTCTTTAGATTCACTCCATGTTGAGAATTGAATGATCAAGACCTCGTATGCTAATACTGGTGACTAGCAGTGGGCCAATTTATAGCCCTTGACACTGTACGACGTACGTACGTCAGAGATACGTTGGTATTAGGGTGTAAATCCGACGAGCGTCTGTTGTAGTACGGTGAACATACGTTAAAGTGATGAGATCCGACAATAATCCGCTAAACATACGAGGAAGATACGCACACGTCCGCCGAGCGTCCGCTAAATTGACGTTATCTTACGTCGACGGGTTGTCCGTTCCCAACACGTCCCCATTCCGTGACGGACCCTCCACTGATGCTTCACGGAAGCTCCTCGTATGAAGCTCCTCGTATGTTCGTCGTATATTCGTCGGAGATTTTAAGTAAAAAATCCGTTCCCAATTTTTGAGCAGCCCAAAACACTGGGGACGGAAAAATCGACTCAACGGCATGATAACGGACATCGACGTATAAACAACGGTGTAATACGACTGCATATCGGAAGTGACGGACGCTCGATGTAGTGGCAAAATCTGCCCGTCCTCAGTCCGATATCAGTCCGTTATGTTGGTGTGACAGCTCTTTGGTGACAGGCCCTTCATATTGAGTGCGGGATTGTGCCATGGTTGCGTTCTGTTATTGGGACACGCTTTAAATTATGTTTTGTTAGTCACAGAATTTGCACGACCAGGAGAAATGTAAATGTAAACGTGCTTGTTTACAGTTGCAACTCACAGTTTGTCGTGCTCCAGCGACTTTACAATTACACCAGGTCATTGGCATCCCCGGGAAGAATATATGTATACAGAAAATCGCTGCCGAGGTGTGGCAATTTCTAAACAATTAAGCATACTAATGAGTGTAAATACTTCAAAGTTAAAAGTTGGGGGAAGGGGATAAGTAAACAAGTGCAAACCCTCGAGACCACAGTGCCCACAAACCATGACAGTGTGAAGGCCATGGCAGCCGTGTAGCCTGAAGCGGAATGCACGGTGGGTGAAACAGACACCCGGGTGAGGACCTCTGCCCGCGGAGATAATTGTAACACGGAATATGTTACTGTAAAGAGATTCCTGGTGGTGAGTGAGAACTCGTGCAAGTAGGTGTCACGTTTCACTTGATACGCTAAGACAAATTATGCCCTGTCCTCAATGTTGGAAATAACTTTTTCAGTTTTTTTTTTATTATACTTTCGTTTTCGTTATTTTTGAAATGATACTGGTGGTGGTCTAATTATATTAAGTGGCAAAAACCATAGTGATGATAGTGGACAAGAGAGAGACACGACAGTTCCGAACCCGCACTTGTTACTGAGGTCCGTATGGGCAATCTATTTTGACAAGGATGTCAATCACATGGATTATTTGTAAACAAAGACGATCTGTGAAATCGTAGATGTAAAGTCGCTGTTCATATCATGCCGAGATCGAACCCAAACTTTGTAGAATAGCCATATTTTGTTACGAAGCATATGGGCAATGATTGGAACAGCTGTGTCTATATATTTTTGAAACAGTAAAATAATCCCTACATTAGGTCAAGATTTTAATTCAATCACTGCATAATCATCAATGGCGTTGTATAATCTTCTATGCACCTGGATATTAATGACCGGTGAAAGTTATTCTTTCCTTCATTGATTTAGGTCAGTGGCTGTCATAACTACATTTACGCAAATTGCTCTAGACTTACATCTTGATTTGGTTTTAACTGGTCAAATGTATATAATTGCAAATTTAAAGTTGCTATTGAATTTCTGTAAGTATGCATATTAATTTTTTCATATGTTACTTAGAAGCATGAAACTTCCTGTGGTGGTGAGCCATTTACTTTTAATCCTTTAGAAAAATCAAGATTGTCTTAGTGGGATGTTGCATGTCCCCCATCCACTTTTATCACCAAAACATTTCATTTTCATGATGTTGTCCTCGTCGTCGCTTGCTGCTGCTGCTGCCGCTGCTGCTGGTGCTGCTGCTGCTGCTGTTGTTATTGTTGTTGTTGCTGCTGCTGCTGTTTTTCTTTCTTCCTTTTTTTTTTTTTTTTTTTTTGGGGGGGGGTGTCATGTTTTTTTGCTGATTTTGTTTGTTTTTGCATATCTATACACTATCGAAAACCCTGCGATCTCTTCAGTGTGCCTCCCCTTAGAAAAACTTGCTCTGCAAGTGGAGGGAGACCACCACTCTATTTAAAGCACTGGTGGCCAGACATTGGGTGGCAATATAAGAGAAGTTCTCTTGGATTAGCTTTGGTAGTCACAGGCATATTGGACAAGACAGAAGTATAAAAGCGATGTTATATTTATTTCACACTGATAACGAATCACCATTGAGAATTAGTCATGTCATTTGTAGAGAAAGTGTTTGTAATCATAAATTCCACATCAAAGATACTTGATGTTTACTTCTGTGTGTGTCCAGGATGCCAATTACTGCTCTTAAGTACACAGTCACTCTAGGAATGTTGCCCTGGTAAAGATGTACATATGTACAGAATTTTGCCTGCCTTGAGAATGATATATCAATATTGTGTAGTTCTGTTTGCATGCCCGGCATCATGCCGGAACGCAATAATTCCTCTCACATACTAGTAGATAACTATGTCTTGTATGTGCGATAAACAAAACACCTGGAACATCGGCTTGTTAATGATAAAGGGGAACCTCAAATGACCCCCACTGAAATGTAATGTGCTCCACATGGGCAAAAGAAGAAAGATACATAGATGAGTTTCATATCATTACATCAACATTATTGAAAGTAGATATACATGTACCTACACTGAACGAAGAAAACTGTCTTTGAATGCTCACCCACATATTTAATAACCAAATTATCACCACAACAGGAAATAGGAAAACAAAATTAAATCACTTTGTCTCAATTAAACCAATCAATTCAAAGACTAATTTCACTCACTGAACACGCCATAATAACCCCCACCCCACCCCTTCCTGTTCTTTTCCTGTCTTTTTCTCATTAAATCATTAAATATTGAACAAATAAACTCAACACAAGAAGTCGCCAAGCAAAGCAAATTTGCTCATGGAATTATGCTATTATCGATCTTTTAATTTGAATTTTTGCTACTTTGCGGGGATTATTGATACTTCATGAGCAGTTTGCCAATAGCGAATAATAATAAATGATTAATTATAACTAGAGTCACTTGTATAGATCTGTGCGAGACGCTGCCACTGTGCACGTGACTCTGACAGCCAATGAGCGCAGACGTCCACTGCCGTCTGCGACACGGCGACTACAGACCTCAGCTTTGAATACTTCACATACGACGCGCAAACTCACCATTTGGATAGATCAAATTATTGATACATTGGAAAATTAATAGCTCAAACTACGGTGAGTACACAACCACAGTATGTTGTAAGTAATGTAATTGTGATTTTATTCTTGCAGTTTCAGAGTGATGAAATTTTTACTAGAAATCTTACAGTTGCGCTTTGGGAAATTGCATGAGATTTAGGCGTGTCTGTGTGACTTCGGTCAATCTGCAATGCATCCGTATTGTTACTTCCATGTGCAAAGTATTGGCTTACTTAAATTGAACTAATTGTTAAGATAAAACGGATTAAATGTCCATTCTAAGAGGAAATGTCTGGCACATCTTCAAATGATTGAAACACACGGCTTACGGTTTTGATCGTTTTTAGTAGGTTTTCCTGCAATATCTTTTACATAAGTCTCACAATTACTGCATTTTAGAATGAAAAATATCCTCTAAAGCTGTTTATAGCAAAACATATGATGGTGAGCTCGTGACTACAAGTTCTATTGCTACAGATAATGATGATCTGCTGGTAGAATAATGGAGTATGATCATTAACATAATTTTTGCAGGAATGTATTTGAAACGGGCCTCCATTTTGGCTGAATGTGCCAGAAAATACATCCTGAAATTGTGAATTTGCAAGATAACAATATCACACTCCCACTATCATGAATCGCTACTTTCTATACTTTTTATACGAGGACAAAACTGGATGCACTTGCACCAAATGCAACAAAATGTTGACAAAACATGGTTTCTAGATAACGCCTGGGCGTGCATGCACAACTGATTTCTGCTAACATCATTACATCAAAGAACACTACAACTCAATAAAGTCAAACCCATTTTAATCAAATTATTTATTTTAGTATGATTTTAAATGAAAATTGTATATGACCTAATTAATCTAGTACATATTCACAACATGAGAGAGAAAAAATTATATCCCTAGCCACATTACTCGGGCCACACTATTCAGTTTGTGAAGAGTATTATGTAGTCAGCGTCCACAATTGGAAATCAATTATGAATATTTGTCACACTACCTGAGTAATAATCTATAAGGAGTTATTTGCCCACGCATGCACAAGGAAAGACAAAGAGACTGAGAGGGTAGGACGAGAAAACGTCAATAGATTGCCGGATGCATTGTTGTACTACAGTCTATGCCCAGAAGTATACTTGTTTTGTATTCATTCCATCAACTCTGGCTTGTATCTCTCTTTATTGTCTATGGACGACAAGCGCATATTAATTAACGTACTCTCTTTTACATCATAGCGCCAGAGGACAGACATTTCTTGCCTGTATTGTAACAACTAGTGTTGAACGGCAGCGACGAAGAAAAGAAACACAAGACGTGAAAGTTTGTTTATACATTTTGCCTGGAGTGATAGTAAAGAAAACAAACATATTTCAAAGATGCTTCATGCATCATTTCACTGCATTCACTGACTGTTTCTGATGGGCGTTCTGTGAAGTGGCACTGTGATTAATTAGCATACTTCTGGTGAAAAAAAACACCCCACAAAACTACTGGAAGTTTACACTATGTTATCTTATCATCATAAAAATTACACACCAATCCAAAACATCGACAAATGCACAAACAACCTGGCGCCCCTCAGTCACATAAAATGAAACACACATTTTATCAATTTCTTCTTCACAAAAATGACATAGAATTCACCAGCAGGGGGCTGAGCGTGACGCTTCCCGGTCGTTATTTTTGCTAAGAAGAGCGCGTGTTTCACACGGTATAATATTGAGCAGTGTTCGGGGGTCCTGACCCCCGGGCCGTGCGCTCCCCAGGGCCCTGCCGCCCGCCAGCCGCCGGGTCACGGCCTTTGTCTCGCGGCCGCCGGGGACGGTCAGGGATTAGCTACGGTCACGAGGGGGCAGAGTAATACTAAAGCCCACAATTAGTGGCTCAACATACTATGTTTGTGCATTTCATTAGTTATTGTTCTTGTATTTATTATGCTGTGACTTATCAACGCTATGCATTTTCTTCTTTTGTTTAGTTCGCAGTTGCATTTGTTTACCTTTGTTCTTATTCTTTAGATTTGGTTTCATGTTAGATACACGCATGTATTACTCGTTCCAAGCGCAACTGTATTTTTCTAGAGATGCGCTACAGTAATGCGATTTGAAAGTTGACTTTGATACTTTGTACTTATATCTGTTCTGTTATTTGTAATTCCAGATTATGCCAGCCAATATAGACATAGAGCGAATCGTCGAGGACTGGGCATGGGAATATTTCCGAAGGAAAGCAGGCAACGAGAGAAAAATGAGAAAACTGCTGGAAAAAGAATACATCACAATGGAGATTGACTGGAAAAGAGTTAACTTTGTGCATGGTGACCCGGAATTCAAACCAGCACCCACAAAAGCCGGCAGAGGAAAACCCATCAACAATGTATTATTTGAGACGACTTTTGTAAACAAAACAAAACATCCACAGAACTATTCGTTCAGAACGGAGAGGTGTACAAAATCGGCGTGCGAAATTTTCGTCGAGGAAGGATACACGCAAGGTGCAGAGATGTCGGTCACTCTAAAAACACCGTGCGAAATATTCGAAGCAAACGCAGGTTACAAACGAGAAATGTCAATCACAAAAGCAGAAGGGCAGGTGATTGAGGAGGAATTAACCTGGGAAGTGGACAACCAGCTTCAAGTCGAAGCGAGGCACAGGGCAGAGGCCAAACTCGTCATTCTGGAAGAGCAATATGACGGGGGATTTGAAATATTAACAAAAATCAAAGGGCGCGTCAGAGCCATATTTACTAACATAAAGGACAATAACTCATTTGTGAAAGCCGTCGAGGGCGATATTGATGAAATTGTGGCTCAGGCGAGGGATCAAGGAAAGGTTAAAGGTGACACGATGACTGTGGAGCGCAGTTCAAGGACGGTGCTGTGCCGCACGAAGGGAGTGTGCAAATTTAAATATGGCTTAAAACAAAACGTGGAAGTGGACCAGTTTCCGTTAGACTAGTTTTGTTCGTGAATGGTTTTAGAGGTATACATTACAAAGACGTTTGATTGGTGCTGTTTTTTGTTAATTGCTTGCTGAAAATAATCTGGTTATAGTGTTCAAAGAGCACATCTCTAACTACACAGTGATTGACTCACCCGCAGTAGCCTTGCTCTGGGCGATGATTACATTGTGCAGTTTTTATTCTCCACGGTTTAGAAGGGGGCGCTATGGGCAAGTACATGTCAAAAGCAGTGTTTTAATTAACCCTTGGTTTTAACCAAATTTATCAGGCTTGTTCAGACATGTAAAAGTGTCATTACAGGAAGTTAAGAAAGATAGGTTTTTATCAATGTTTTCCCAATGAAGAAAATAAGAATATATATCTAAGAATGATATTGTAAGTAATAATGTTAAACTTCAACAAAGTAACTTTCTAAAAATCGAACATACAGACAAATATTTGAGACATAGATCTAGATAAAAATAACGCATTTTAGCGTGACGTTGAAACACATGGAGCTGTCCCAATATGTGGCTCACAATGTAGAATATGTCTAAAAAGAAAGAAAACACTCCTTCGATGTGTTGTATTTCCAAAGTTAAAGCTAAACAATTAATCGAACGTGTGTTGCACATAAGAAATTATGGATGTAGTGCCCATATCATACATGTTTGGATGGTAACGTAATGATAATGTAAGGTTCCTAAAACGGCGTCTGCCATACGAGCATGATTAGCCGATGGAGTGATTGACCCTTGGATTACCACACCACCGCATTGCTCTTTGTTCTTTGGAAGAATAATTATGGCATAACTTTAAAAAATAGGATCTGCAACTGTTTTCAAGTGGCGAATCAGGGTCACTGTTTAATTTGAGTATCATGATACAGATTAATTATTAATGTTGAAAATACAGAATACCTTCCAATGAAGACCACTTCTATAAGTAGTACACCTCCATAATGAGACTGTTTTAACATTACCAAGCCTTTTACTGTGAACATTTACTGTGATCCTCCATAGATGTACCATATATCTCTTATTGAGACCACTTGACGGCAGTCCACCGGAAGTCTTAATAAAACAGTTCTACTGTAATGATCTAAAACTTTCCATACGGTTTAGTTCTTCTAATTTAATCAGTAGACTTATGACAAGTCAGGTGCGACTTACGACTTAAGAAGTCAAGCGCGACTTATGACTTGACAAGCCATGTCAGGACTATATCGCAGCCTCTGCGTGGGATTTAAACCCATGACCAAATAACTTAGTGGTTCAAACAAACTCACTTGTCTAGAATCTACCACCAGAACTAAGTTTCTCATTTTGTAGATCACGATAATGCGAATTCCTTATGTAGTACAATGCTATCAATCATTATCGTTATAACAATATATGATTGAGAATATAGTACAATTTATTATGGTAATTTTTGCTTGACGTTGTAAAATTATCTTATAAAATGTCAACAGGGTTGTTGAAAATAAATGAAAGTGAAGACCATGGCAGCTGTTGTTTCTTTTCAATAATGACAAACCAAATGAGTTGATTTTATTCCCCTTTCATATTGATTTCATTATACTGTATATCATTGGTTAAGATGTGTCAACCAAACAAGTATGATTTACAACAAACTCATGAACGTTCTTGTAGCAACCACCACCGTAATTAACTTAGTGATAATGTGATAATATTCTAGTCAGCTGTATTTTAAATTTTAATTTAAAGTTTGCCGTTCATTCTCCATTCTGATTGGTTAAGAGCCGTAGGGGATCCGCTTATCTCCCTACTTTGTGGACGGTAAACACCATCAAGTTAAATAATCTGTTAAACAGGTGAGATAAAATGGCAATGGTCTGTTTCAGTGTTGAGATAACACTAGCTATGCACTTGGGATGTCTTAGCTTGCAGGCCTAGACACCACTCGTGGAAGCTAGTGTTATCTCCACACTAAAACAGACCATTACCCGTATACTCTCCCTATATTTATTTCCAATCACCATTGTTTTTACACTGGAAGAAACAAGTAAACGATATAAAGAAATAGCTCTAGTGAATTTATCTAATCTAATTTTAAATGTACTGTATATATGTATTTGATTCACTAGTGAAGTAAGTCCGAAATGAATTTATTCTTATCCTTATCCTTAGTACTTACTCAACACCCTCAGTAGTGCTCGTGACTTGGTGCGATGCATAGATGGTCATAGATGGAGAGCCATTCTCATCCTGGGGGACTCCCAGCCTCGGTTTGGAGGGAGGGAAGGGTCTCTACTAAAAAATGGGTATGGGTGTACCATTTCAAACGCGCATGCGCACGCACGCACGCACGCACGCACGCACGCACGCACGCACGCACGCACGCACACACACACACACACACACACACACACACACACACACACACACACACACACACAAGAATAATGATAATCATAAACATTTGGATACAATAGCCTCCATCTTTACTTTCGTAATGTCATTTTAAAAAAAAAAAATGTTTCCTTCTATTCTTTTCATAACAAAATACAAAAAAATAAAATGATGCCTGTTTGTTACCCATATATGAAATTACATGTACAAAAATGCATGGCGTTGATAATCAACTTATCACTAGAAGAAATAGTTATTATAGCCCGTCAATTTTTAGTCCTCTTTCTATTACGGGCGAAGCAAACGGGCGAAGTACTAGTTTGCGGTTGTGGGTGAAATCAATACAGTAGCTTTGAGAGCAAGTGATTTTTTTCCAATCTTAATTATTTGTAATAGTTGGTGAATATGAGACACATGCTTTAAATTGTCTTTGTGACTGTTGTATTATATCCACATGCCCAGACAGAATTTGTATATGCTTACAATATGTTATTTAAAGTTCATAATTGGATTATTTCAGTATTTTTGTGAAATAATTATTTTTCTACTTGATTTAGTTTTGGTAACCATGACCCCAATATATAGACATTTTAAGTACATAGGTGCCCCCGGGGGTAGCAGGGGGCCCAGCCCTCCTTAGAATTTCAAAACATGAGGTTCCAGGGAGAATTAAGAAATCTAACTTGATATGTTTCCGCATTGCATTCGGCTTTGCATTGTTACTTAGAAATTAGTTATTGTTTGGATTGCCCCCTCCCCCCCATCTAGTAATGCTGGGGGCGCCTATGAAGTACATCAGCAGGTATTTTTAATGTGTAATAAATGTTTAGTTTTATTACATTTAGATATGCGTCTATTATCACAATGCACCCTGCTTAATATCATTCTATATGTAGAGCTATATCATCCATACGTGCGGTCGCTTTTTAAGGCGTTGCCATAACCATACACATTAGATGTATGTTACTTTATTAGGGCAGTTTTATGGTTTATGCTATGATGCATTTCATTACTGTCAAACAAACGGCCGCGGATGCAATCAACACACGCACGTACAAGTCATGAGAATGTACGTACTGTGACATGAGTAAAATCTAGATTTTGCTCCTCCATAAATGGGTCATTAATGCATACATTTGACTATGGCTATATCACAAAATTACCTAAGCAGATAGACGTTTGATTAAATAACACATTTAAGGAATTTATCAATCAAAAATGGTGTTGGATATTTAACATTCTTTTCTGGTTGGAGTCCTAAATAAATTTTGCAGCATTGGTTGGAGACCTGTAAAACGCTGTTTGGAGAGTGGTTGGCCTGACAACGGAGGACGCCATATTTATTTTGATTGTTTACAAAAGTAACTTTTATTTCCATAAATATTTAAATACAATGTAAGGATAGAAAATATTAGCGACAATTGGAAGGTTTTACGTAATGAAAGACACGAAATAATTGTTAAATGTAATTGAAATTGTTGAATCAAACCTACATTGCTCAATACTTGCATTGGTCCCCAGAGAAAAGGTAAAATTCATTCATGCATGGATTGACTTGATGTTATACGTAGCTGTGGGTCGATTACATGTACATATCTCAAGAACATCATTCTGACACCCCACTACTACACAGCTACGAGTGATGTTCTAGTAATCCACAAGTCCCTAACACAATTACACATGGATGGAATCAGTTAAAACGGTAACGTCAGCTGACGTAGATTTAGGTACATAGTGATATACACATTGTCGATATGTAGAAATACGTAATTACATATGAGAGGAGGAAGTGGGAGGTTGCAACAAATATTTCTTTATTTTCGTAAATAATTTTCAATAATGTCATCACACACAAGATCCACAGTCTTTAATCTGTTAGTAACACTCAATACAACTTCTATACATAAATATTCTTATCTTAGCAGTCTTATTGTAGATATAGATATGGCAGCAACACTACCTCCAATTAATCATGGGAACTCCAAAGTGGGTCACCCACAGTATGCACCAACTCCTCCAAAATTATCCCGAGAAAAAGTACCTGATTCACCACGACATTCAATGTCTGCTAAGAAACGTTCTCAGAGCAAGAAAGAAAGGGAGCTTGAGGACAGGCAAATGCGGTTAAGAGCAGAACAACCAGAACTCAGCAAAAGTGAAACTGCAGCGTACGTATTCTTAGAAATTGGTAGTATTCTTTTAACAATGAATAAATGTGCTTGTGAAGTTCTATTAATTCATCTGTTGTCAAAAGTTTTTATAACATATGTTGTAACATGATCAATCTGTTTTTAGATATAGACGGTCGTACAAGCACAATCTGTGCCTCGATATGTTACAAGAGGGCTTTCACAGATCATTCGGTGAGCTATTTGCTTTAATCAAACAACAGAATGATCTAAGGAATAGAGCAGGGCCTGAATCAGCATTATGGAACCAAACATTGTTAGAAGATGAACATGAAAAATTGAATACTCTCAAATTGCATTTAACAAAAGCTGAAATATTTCAACGAGAAGGTAAGAAGCATTTTTTTAAAGCTAAAGATGTGTAATGTACGTTGTTGTTGAACGTAAAATGGAATATATTTTTTTTTCTTTTCTTTTTACAGAAAAATATGAAGATGTCTATAAATGTCAGTATGCTTTGGCAGTATACTTTCAAGAGACAGACGACAAGTGGCTATATGATCACTTTTTTGAAAATTGTTTGGCAACTGCTAGTAAAATCAAAGATGGTGGTAAAATTGCTGCAGAAGGACATTGCAATGCTGGCCTTGGATTGGAAGAAAGTGGTAAATATTTTAAAGATGTTTCAACTATACTTGTAACGTTTAGTAAAAGTATTGAAAAATTGAACAACGTTTTGTAGATCCTAAAAAGAGATAAAAAAAATCATACAATCATTTAAATGTTTTTCTTTAATAAACAATGCCTATCAAATATGTTACAGTTTCTTTTCTTTTTCCACTATTGTAGGTGAATTCTTTGATGCTGCACAACATTTTGAAGAATGTTATACATTATCAAAAGAACATCCTAATTGGGCTCTACCCGGTGGTAACTCCATCCATTCAGAATCATGTAACCATCTCACAAGGATTTACACAACAATAGCAGGCAATCTTAAAGCGAAAGGCGATCTAGAAAGTTACCTTCAATACCTAGAAAAAGCATATGAAAAAGCAAAAGAAGGTATGCAGAAGTATTATAACTTTATTCATTTGAAATATTATTGTCATTTGACATGGTTAGTATATTACTTAGTTTACTATACGTACATGGTACTTCTATTTTAGGTGGTGATCGAAAGACTGAAGGTAAAGCTAGTTTGAAATTAGGAATGGCATTTGAAAGGAACAAAAAATTCAGATGTTGCATTGAAAGTAAGTTAGTAGTTTATTCAGTATATATTCAATTATGATAGCATCTATTGCTATTCCTCAGTATATTTGGAATTCCTAATGTGTTTGATTTTTTCTAGTACCTAAATCATTATCTGGACATATGCAGAAACTTGGATGATAATCATGGAAT
>CM032664.1:297988-320488 GCA_019095985.1 Streblospio benedicti
AAATATGAAGATGTCTATAAATGTCAGTATGCTTTGGCAGTATACTTTCAAGAGACAGGCGACAAAGTGGCTATATGATCACTTTTTTGAAAATTGTTTGGCAACTGCTAGTAAAATCAAAGATGGTGGTAAAATTGCTGCAGAAGGACATTGCAATGCTGGCCTTGGATTGGAAGAAAGTGGTAAATATTTTAAAGATGTTTCAACTATACTTGTAACGTTTAGTAAAAGTATTGAAAAATTGAACAACGTTTTGTAGATCCTAAAAAGAGATAAAAAAAATCATACAATCATTTAAATGTTTTTCTTTAATAAACAATGCCTATCAAATATGTTACAGTTTCTTTTCTTTTTCCACTATTGTAGGTGAATTCTTTTGATGCTGCACAACATTTTGAAGAATGTTATACATTATCAAAAGAACATCCTAATTGGGCTCTACCCGGTGGTAACTCCATCCATTCAGAATCATGTAACCATCTCACAAGGATTTACACAACAATAGCAGGCAATCTTAAAGCGAAAGGCGATCTAGAAAGTTACCTTCAATACCTAGAAAAAGCATATGAAAAAGCAAAAGAAGGTATGCAGAAGTATTATAACTTTATTCATTTGAAATATTATTGTCATTTGACATGGTTAGTATATTACTTAGTTTACTATACGTACATGGTACTTCTATTTTAGGTGGTGATCGAAAGACTGAAGGTAAAGCTAGTTTGAAATTAGGAATGGCATTTGAAAGGAACAAAAATTCAGATGTTGCATTGAAAGTAAGTTAGTAGTTTATTCAGTATATATTCAATTATGATAGCATTCATTGCTATTCCTCAGTATATTTAGAATTCCTAATGTGTTTGATTTTTTTCTAGTACCTAAATCATTATCTGGACATATGCAGAAACTTGGATGATAATCATGGAATAGGAAAGGCATGTGAAGCTATTGCCAAGTCGTATGAAAGGTAAGGTAAATCAAAATAAAATTGCAAAATTCGCTCAATATCATGATTGTAGTCAAATACATTATTAATGTGTGCCTTGCGGTTGGTTCATAGAGGGTTGATACAATGTCCGGGTTATAAGGCTGTTGTAGAGATTGAAAGCCCAAGAAATTTTGCGTCATTGTATCATAAAAGTTTAAGTTTGACTTATGACAAGAATGTCTTGAGTTTGATTGCCTGTCTATGCTGGTGTTGGGTGTTGAGCAAAGTCATCTATCCCTAACTGGTTACACATTGGTGTGTGGCACCTACACTGTACACTTTAATAAGTACAGGTCAAGCGATTGAATGCTGACTGATTACCACTGCAGTGAATATCCTCAACAACGGAACCCAATTTGCAGTCACAAATCCTTCCATTGTGGAGGATTTCCATTGTTTACTACACAATTTACTTACAATATTATAATCTAATACATGAGAAAAATGTTTGTTATTCATTTTTTCAAGTGTTTACTCCTCCATTGTTGAGAACATTCACTGTATTGCACTACATGCGACTTTACTTACATAGTGCAGTAAGAAAAAATGATTTAGTGTGACAAAGATACCCTGGTCGACTGAGCATGTGGTGGCAGACTATAAAACTCGTACAGTTCACATTTCATGTGCACGCTATTTGATTACTCACTCATAACTTTGTACATAATTCAAATGGCATAATTCCCATTGATCATCGCCACTTTAATCTCTTTTATTCTAAGTCCAAACAAATCTTTGATGCTATGGTCACTTTCGCTTATTTGTTGTCACTTTATTGTCACCTAGTATGATTCCTACATTCATTGGCCATTTGTACTCAACTCCAATACCACTGGATCGCAATTTATGAATCAATATTCTATAAATAATATTTTTTTATGTACAAAAAGTTTTTATGCAAGGAACAAATATTCCATGTCATGAGCACTTGCATCATACAAGTCTTATACAGTGAGACCTACAATAAATGATTCTAGTAGAAAAGAAAGAATCATTTATAGTAGGTCTCAATGTATAAGCCTTGTATGATGCAAGTGCTCATGTTCCATGTCAAATTTTGTTATATATTCTTGTTTCATTTATTGATCAAAAGTTTAAATGTAAACTGTGTTAGGCCGCATTCACAGTGCATTAGATTGTTCACCACCTTTATACTGAGACAAAGGGTAATTATGCATATATTTTTATGAAAAATTCTGTTGATTTTAGTTTGGTATTTTTTTCAGTCAAGGCAAGGTGGAAGAAAGTATTAGATATCTGGAGATGTTTGTTGAAGTCTCTGAAAAAACAAAAGACGATAAAGCAATCAGTCAGGCGTGCAGTGATCTGGGAGCTGTATTTAATTCTCTGGTAAGAAGTTACATTTTTAATGTAACGTAATGAATTTTTGATTTGATTATTGAGATGCAATATACTGATATATTATACATGTGAACTTAGATTAATATACTAGTCTTTTGTTTTACAATGTATTGTTGTGCATGTTTTAGGGGAGATACGAACAAGCTGTGGAATATTTCAATAAATCATATAACATATCGAGGGCCATGAATGACACAGAGACAATAAGTTCATCGCGGGTCTTATTCGGAGTAGCAGCTGCTCATAAAATGCTGGAGAACTTTGCAAATCACATAAATGTTGCAAGTAAACCATCCATGGAAAGAATTATCGAGTGGAAAGACAATCGTGGTGATGAATTTGACAAACCGATCCCAGAACAAGCCTCTCAGACTTCAACCAAAGGTGAGCCCAGTATCAAAAGCAAATATTTGAACATTTGATTTGCATGAGAAATTAGTTTTCATCACTATTATCATAACTTTTTTCATCGTATTATTGAACATATTTTTTATGAAAAAATTGTAATGATATGAGATAGATTCATAAGTTAGAATATAAAAAACATAATCTTCTATAAAGTTTCAAATAGAAAAGAAAAACTGTTATGACCTTGAATTTCTACAAATGTATTTTTAGAGAAATCATCTGAAGCATCAGCTACAATACAGGAAGAAGACGAAGACAATGCCTGAACAATTGACAGCAGCTAGGAAGCAAGATATTTGCGATAAATCTAAACTTTTGCAGCAAATTCAGATGGGGTTTAAATTATGTCTTATTTGACGTTAATTTACGGAATATTCATTTCTATTAATATGGAATGTTTCTTTGGATCCAAGCATTTTTTAATTTTTGTAATTTATCATTTCTTTTATGTTTGCACATCAATAACACACGGTGCTCTGTATAGTTTTGTGTATGTGAAGACCTAAACCATGACTACTTTTAATGGTTTAAATGCATATTTACTAGTTAAAATTTCATGTTTTTCATTGCCATGTAAAAACAGCAAGTTTAACATTGGTGTCGTTCTCACAATTCTTGTTATTTAAGTATATTATTCCACATGCATTATTATCATTACAGTAATATAAGATTTAAAACTATATAAGATATATTATATATAAGATAATTAGAATTTTAATATAATGAAATGACTGGTAAATGACTGGTAAATTTTACAAAAGTGTTACATTGTACTAATGTTATGTATTACTAATGTGAATATGTGTGTGTTACATCTGTAATTTGTTTGACCATAACCGACCCAAGATCTGTAGTTTTGATGGTATTTAAGGTACTAACTACTGACAGGTAAAGGGAGCTTTGTGAGTAAAATGTGTTAAACTGCTATGCAGCAACCATTGAAAAAAAAATGGTCTTGATTTATGAAAACTGTGATATTATGTCTGTGTAAACACTGTGGACCAGCAGTATGTATTGTAGTATTAATCATTGATGAATGTTTTTAATAAACATGAAGCAATGATCAATAAATATGAAACCCAATTCATTATTTTAGATGTTCATGCTATCTTATTTTGATATATTAACTAAAGGTATTCAAGGATCATTCAAAATATAATAATGCTGATTTGGCCAAATATGGACCATATGAAATTTCATTAACATAAAAGCTAGCAAAATGGTTTGCTTCTTGTGAAAACTGCCTTACAGTGGCGAAGCTGTGATCAAAGTGGCTGAACAAAGCCGATACACAATTATCTGATACTCAATCTTTGCTTTGAATGCCCAAAAATGGCATAATAACTCAGTACAGCGTAGTGTTTTCTTTTGCTAAATAGCAAGCACTTATCCCTGTGTCATGTTTATCCACATACTAAATCTATGACATCGAGTTTATATGGTTTTATTAGTAAATTAGGATATAATATAGAGAGTTACCCTGAATTGCATACATTTAAACCAGCAATTAAAACGACCTCTCAAAAAAAAACATAGTTCACAGTCTTTGTAAATAGACTACCGTGTGAAGCTAATATTATATTGATGTTACCTTCCTCTCTGCTTCGTGCACAAGAGAATGTGATGTGATAATTCTGCATCAATAGTATTTGTGGACACCACATATTACTGCTCTCATTCCAGCAAGCTTCTGTGGTGAGTTGTTAGGGAATTGGACCCGTGACCAGAAGGTCTTGGGTTTGATTCCCTTCTCGTGGTGAATGTTGAGCAGACTCATCCCTAAAGCAGTTGCACACTCCTCCGTGGTACCTACACGTTAATTAAGTACAGGTTATTGGATTGAAAGAGTGAGTGAGTGATCGTGTGGGTGATTAGCATTGTGCCTGAATGTGCTGCCGATGCAAGTATGTGAGAAAGGATCAATTGAAGATCAATAAGTGAGCCAATGACCTGGTTTAATTTGTAAAGTCGTGAGAGCAAGGCTTGGATCACGACTAGAAACCACCACATTTACATTTACACAAAATACTTTAACGTGGTTTGTAACGTTTACAGTTATTTACAATTTTGCTTTTACGCATAAAACCCTTTTCAAACACTTTTCCTGCCGAGTCCACACACCTCTTCCATCCTTAGCACGGTGGCCTAGCAGATACCCTTCCGCCAGTTTTAGGATACCAATGTGCCAGTTGATTTAGAGGCAACTTTTACAACAATCACAGTATTATGTGAAATAAAATTTACAATCCTAAGTTGTAAATTTTATTTCTTGATAGCAACTTAACATTTTAAATGGTTGACGTTGGCCAAATCAAGATTTTCAGACTGCCCTATTGAACTAACAACATTTCCGAGAGAAGGATTGTCATATACAACTTGCCACATTTTAAAGAAAATTTCTTCAATGACATCTTACAACTTTTTCGGTCTTATATACAGCTTACAAACTTTTTAAATTGAAATATACAGCTTACAACTACTAGTAACCCCCCGGGAGTAACCCCCAACCCTTCAAGTTCATAGAAAGAAGTCTCTTTACTGTTCATGTTCTGCGCCAAGGTATTTGTACTCATATTTTCCCCCTGCGCATGTTGCCAGTTTGAAGACAATATCACTCATGCTTCCCTCGGGCATAAAGTAAAGTTACACACAAGATAACCACCTCTGAGAAGAAACCACTTCTATCATAAGACCACCTATTGTGATCCCTCGCCAGAATGAAACACACTACAATGAACGTCACAGAAAGTCGCAGGCAACAAACGCTCCGACTTGCTCTCCGGCAAAAACGCCACAATAAAGTGTAACACGAAAGCGCCACACGACAATTTAAAGCTGGCGTATATGCAACTAATGTTCGTAAATCTCTTTAGCTTATTATTCAAAAGCTACTTGACGAAATTTGATAAATGAGAGCTTGTTTGAAAGCTCTTTCAATACACTTTTAATCAATTTCAATACATAGCCAGTAAGATTATAAATTGCCAATTATCCAATGTTATGCATTCTGTATACATGAAATGGTTTAGGTGCACGCTAATAAATAGTACACCTTTTTGACTGCAAGACAACGCAGTGGTCTATTTGCTTCAAAAAGGTCCTAAATCAATACATATACTTCAATCCTAAAGAACTAGACCCAGGTCATCATTGTTCCAGTGTTTTACACATTAAGGCGGAGACTAACAGAAAGTAGCTTGTTACCCGTTTTTACAGATAGGGTCTCCAGGGGTCTATTTGTGTCAGAATTGGTCCCCAATCAATACATATACTAGAATCCTAAAGAAGTAGACCCAGCCCATCATTGAAGGTGATCTTGTGAAAACTTTCTGACAAATTAAGGTGGAGACTAACAAATAGAAGCCTTGTTGCCCATTTTTTAGGATATGGTCTCAGGGGGGGTCTATTGGTGAAAGAATGGGTCTCAAATCCTGAATATATACTAAAATGATCTTGTAAAAAAACTTCCTTAGGGGAATTCGACCACATAGTAGCCTTGTTACCCTTTTTACAGATAATGTCTCCGGGGGGGTCTATTGGTGTTAGAATGGGTCAATCAAACATAACTAGAATCTAAAAGATTATGTGTTGGTCTCCACCTTAATTTGTAAGAATGTTTTTACAGGATCATCTTTAATGATGGACCTGGGTCTAGTATATGTATTGATTGAGCACCCATTATTGGGGATTCTAGTATATGTATTGATTTTACAGCACCCATGGACCTGGGTAACACCAATAGACCCCCGGAGACCCCATCTATAAAAAAGGGGTAACAAGGCCACTATGTGTTAGTCTCCACCTTAATTTTAAGAAAGTTTTTACAGGATCATCTTTAATGATGGCCTGGGTCTAGCTTTTTAGGATCCAGTAGTATATGTATTGATTGAGGACCCATTCTAAACTTTAATTTGTAAGAAAGTTTTTACTCGATCATCTTTAATGATGGCTGGGTCTAGTCACTCAGGATTCTACTATATGTATTGATTGAGTACCCATTCTAAGACCAAAAGACCACCGGAAACACTTTCTGAAAAAAAAGGGTAACCATGCTACTTTAATGTTAACACCTTAATTTGGTTTTTTTTACAAGATCACCTTTAATGATGGCCTGGGTCTACTTCTTAAGTAATATATATAAGTTTTTTGATTGATGGGCCCATTCTAACACCAATAGAGCCCCCCCGGAGACCCCATCTGTAAAAAAAGTGTAACAAGGCTACTATGTGTTAATGTCCACCTTAATTTGTAAACAAATATTCCCACAATCACCTATAATGATGGCCTGTGGCTAGTTCTTCAGATGTCTAGTATATGTGTTGATTGAGAACACATTTTATGGCAAATAGACCCCCGGAGACTCTATCTCTAAAAAGATGGTAACAATGCTATTATCTGTTATTCTCCACTTAATTTGTAAGAAAGTTTTTACAGAATCACCTTTAATCTAGTTATTAAGAATTCTAGTATATGTATTGATTTAGGCCCCATTTTAACACCAATAGACCCCCGGAGACGCTTGCTGTCAAATAAGTGCCACAAGGCTATAATGTAATAATCTCCACCATAATTCGTTAGAAAATGTTCACAATTACATAACATAATTGTCTAGTATCAATTCTAAATGGATTCTAGTTTCTGTATTGATTGCCCACGCCTTTTTAACACCAATGGACCCTCGGAGAACTTTGCTTTTAAACAAAATGTCACAATGTTATCATCGATTACCTTCAATGTTCATTTGTAAGAAAATATGTATTCATTAACATTAAATTATGGCCTAGGTCTAGCTTTAAAAAATTATTTGTACTGATCAAGGACCCACTTTAGCACAAATGGACCCTGCAGACCCTTGCTGTTACAAAAATGCCACAATGTCATCATGTATTCGTCTCCACCTAATTGTTAGAAAATATACACACAGTTAATACATGCATGTACAATTGTACATCAAACTATCAATTCGATAAAAACATATATTTAAAGAGCTTCGAATTATGACACCCAGCTGAAGATGTTACTAATCTCATGAAGTACTGACTGAGACCATCTTGTTTAAACTTGATTTCGATCCTTTAAAGTTGAAATTAACAATGGTACACAGCAGAAATCGATTGTACAACCTAAAACAAATATCAATCACCTTGATAAATTAATAACAGTTGATAATGCTTATTACATCAAATACTTCCCGTCTCATAATATGATGAAATTAATCATGAATACGCCAGCTTTAAATTACCGTGTTACACCTTTTAGTAACTTGCTCCCAAGATTCGATGATTTCATGGTTTTCATCAATTGCTCCAACGAATATATTCAGCTCTTATCTATCCTCTCAAATCCAATGATGTGCATGATGGTTTAAACAAACTTCTAAGTTTTTCCCTTCACTATCAAGAGGCAATATAGTTGTTTCAACTCCCTGGGGGCAGTTTGTCATTTTAAAACCTATTTTAGGCAATTGGTCAAAAAAAATGCTGCAAAAAACTGGGAGATCCAGGCTGAACCCATTTTTATAGTAAAATCAAACTCGGGGTGTCAGCCACAGGTTTTTTTTCATGGAGCCTCAAAGCGTAATGGGAGGTATTGCTCTTTTTGCAGAAATCCTCTTTTTCCATGCATGATACTAACACCCCAACTACTTCCCTTCACTATCCCCACCCAACCCCCCACCCCCCAAACCTCCACCTACAAAACCAGATCCAGGCTGTTATAGTAAAATTGTGGGGTGTCAGCCAAGGATTTTTACATGAGCCTCAAGCGCGGTGGTGCTGAAATGTTTTTCCAGCTGGCCCTTTTAAAGGTGCCCCCACCCCCACCCCCACCCCCACCACACATACTCCGGATATGCCTGTGCTGTTATATGGTGTTCATTATATCACAATGGAAAAATCGTTTGGTAACATAACACAAACTTCCTACTTAACCTACTCGTTTAGCAACTGTGTACTCATATACATATTGGTGATCGAATAATAATTTACAAAACACAGTTCCAATTCCTATTCACAACTCGTCATAGTCAACGTGTGGTATTTTCAACCAATGTATTCCCTGATACATTTCAATGCACAGAGTTTAATTACAGCTTTATTTTGCAGTTGAACACTGACAAGTATTAAAAAAACAGTGTTATGTTGTTTTTTCCGTTTTCATATGTATTAATGAATGAACACCAATTCATGAATTGCAAAAAAAACTAGCTGGCGGTCTGTGCCAAACGCTGCAACCAGGTCACTGGCGTACACACATTAAACTTCACTGGAAGCGCCCTGCCGGGCAGGCTCTCAGTGTTGGGTGATCCGGTCCAAAACGCCAAAAACACGTATTTTTAACTAGACACTGGTGGTAGTCTCATAGACCTGTTAAACTGTACTTGTAATCTTGTAATCTCAATGGCAGATCCGGGGTTTTGTTGGAAAAGGGGTGGTGGTGGCGGGGGCACGCAAGAGATTTCATATGTTTCATACGCGCGATTGATGGCGGATATGTTAAAAACCCCACGAAAATGAAGTATTTTGGTGAGAAAAGGCACCCCCGCCCCCTCCTGGATCTACCTATGAATCATAATATTTTTGCTCGTATCACCACACCCTTGCCCAAACTTGGAAACAGCCCCAGCATCGTGACTATTGGTCCAAAACTTTTACCTCAGGAGTTGCTATTCTCACAACCCAGTCTGGCAGTCACTAATTTTATTTTATTGTGTGGTGGAATCTGCTAAATACACAGTGATTCTACATTTAGACCAGTCTGTGACAGACGAGTTACGCTCCCTGTCAATCAACCAGCTGTTAACAATTAATGGCTACAATAGTATGGCTGATTCGGTTCAATATCGAGGGCTGCCTGGCCCTAGTTTAACCAGAACATTACAGCACAGCCACTAACATCAGCTGTTGTGAGTATTAATTACCACTAGCATATTAGTAATCAGTAAACTGTTGAAAAAAATAGAAAGGAAAGGGAAAGAAGAATTGCATTCAAATATCAAATCTAATTCTACATCTATTCAAAAGACGTGTTTTAGCAATGAACAAAGAATGATGTTGATGCTCATATGATACCAGCTATATAGTCAGCTCTGTGTTCCTTCCATGCTTGATACAATTACTGTTCGATAACATGATATAAGTTACAGCTCACTGTGATTTACACCGGCTTGAGTTGTTTCTCAGGTGCAACTTCATAAGCCATATATTAAACCTATGGTGCTAGAGCTTGATCTGAAGAAGCCATATTTTTCTACAGTTTCAAGGCTCTTTTTAATTGATGGAACATGTGATGAGAACACAGAAACCTAGAAAATGTATTATATGGTTATGGTCAGCAAACACATTTATGCTTTCAATACTGGCAAATACGGGTGAATAATTACCCAAACACACTATTTTACAAACAATACACCAACAATCTATGTAGTAATTTCAAATGTTTGCGATTTAATGATTTTCGACCAGCATGTGTTGCTATGGGTGGGCGTTCTCATTAATAAGCATTAAAAATGGCAATACATTGTGGACACTGGTAGGAATTCAAGTGGGAGTGAAACATTTTAGTGCTCCTATGTATACTGAGCTTCAGCAAGGAATATGTGTCCCTATGTATTTGTGAATTGATCTAAACTTATGCCGTGGTTTCGCACGTTCTTAAGGTTCAGTCCACGTTTAAAGCAACACAATCTCAATCTATGCGAATTTCCTAATATTCACATCCTTCATCACCGGAGCTCACAGAATTTAACTGCTTTAACCTCGATACGAATCTCCCATCTCGGTACATTACATCCTATGATTTCTCTGAATTTCCCTTTTTGGAATATGGCTGACATAACTGTACCGATTGTAACGACTTTGAAGTACAATACTGCAGTGCGCACACTTAACCCTGTTTTCATTTATTTCATCCCCAGCAATAATATGAAGTGCATTTTCGCTAGCGTAGGTTAAAATAGATATAAATGAGCTCTATGTTTGAGAGTACTGTCGTAAAAAAAAACCCACTTGTGCACGACACTTGCAAATCTAGTTTTTTGCACAACGCTTTATAGGCATTGTTTTGTTTTGCTCTACTAGTGCTTGTATTAAATAGCAGACGACAATAAAGATTTTTTTTACCAATGTCTGAGCATGTCCGCATATAATACAAGCATTCAAAGTCATGCACACTGCCAGTAAAAACGTTACGTTTAAATGCCAAGACTAGCTATGCGTTTGGTACTTTTACATATTAACAGGACTGTAAAAATAGCATAGTATATGCACAATCATTCAAAGCTCACCAGTTCTTTTTTAACATTGAGTCAGTCAATCCATTTATATGTGAGCAGTAGATAAAGTTTTATGTGTGTTTGAGTCACAATTCAAACATATCCATTACCTAAAACACACACCCTAGCTTTTGATGCACACAGTACAGTGTATATCGTTTTCAAAGGCACCCGTGGGGACCAGGCATTGCTCGAGTGCCTCCAGAAAGTGGTGACCCACTGCTCCGTTCCTGGAACGACCATTAAAATTCATATAAAATGCTTCAGCGTCTGGTGTGTACTGATGAATTCCAACTATTTGATTGTTGTGCTGAATGAGAACTAATGCATTACGTCAATCAGTTTACTGGATGTCCAATGGCGTTTCAGTCTGCATTGATTGTTCTTTGAGTGAGCGTTGGGTAGTCGCTGATTTTATTGTTTAGTAGTTCTGTTGTCGCTATTTCAAGTGTTAAAAGGTAGTTCCAGGGCGGTTCACTTAACGCCCAGTTTCTTAAATCAATGTAACTATTTATCAACCGACAGACAACGTCTAAAATTGACGCTAAACTAGCATAGAGCACACATGAAACAACCAGGTGGAGGCGGAAAAACAGTTAGTAGCCTACAGAACGTCGCGAAATTTTGAACATGTTCAAGAAGTTGCAGATGAATGAAATGATCAACAGCGTGCACTGAACTGGTACCCAACGTCAACATAACTAAGTTGGCGGTAGATCAACGCACTTGCGTGATTTCAAACGTTTCTTGTCGTTTCTCATTGTTCGGAGCGGTGGGACAGCACTTTAATGTATTACATGCACCGCATATTTCAGTATCTAGACCAGTGACATATGCACGCAAACTGTTCAAGTTTTTTTTTAACCACAAAAGAGACCAGTTGCATCAAATGAGTTCCTACGTACTTGGACACGCGATCGGAATCACCTTCCAGAAAATTCTGGATCTACCAAGGTCAGCTATTGTCCGAAATGTCATTGCCCCCATTCAGGCACGTGCTGGTTTGTGGAACGTGCATGTCAAATACAGTAGTGGAGAATATGAGTGGAGATCCGTGATAGTTAAATGTAAATGTGTTGATTTAAGGTCTTCTTCCCCGCTACACAGGATCTGACCAGGTCATTAACATCCTTGTGATGGAGCATACAGTACATCACAGCCGTAGAGCAGACATGCTTGTTACTAACAGTAACTTTCGCTTGATCTGTACCTATTTCACGTGTGAGTGGAATTGTTTAAGGATGAGTTTGCTCAACACTCACTCAACACATCACTTATGTGTGAGTGCTCTTCTTTTTACCGTTGAAAAAATCAATCACATTTGTGATTCACTAAAATGGTCTGGTGTGTGTCAGAAATGTTGTGTGATGTATTCACGACGTTACTGCCATGATGTTGGACTTCAATCATTGTTTCATATAAACCAGTTCCGGAGTATTAAGATTTGGAGAAAAGAAATCAATGAAATAACGTGGAAGGAGATTGAACTGTCTTATGTGTAAAAATTCTTCAAAATATATGAGGTAATATTGTATACAAGACAGAATGATACAAATGCACGTTTTCATTTGAATTTAATATCCATAGTTACTGTATTTCATCAACAGATATACTGATTGTAGTCATGGTAAGACGATTACAACAATTAACAGGCGTTTGACTGCTGACTAATTAAGTCATACACGTGCTATGGAACTATTGACAAAACACACCAACTTATCACAGAAGGATACATATTTTAGCTATTTCTGCGAACAGTTTTTGTAGCTCATTGCTGACGTATGCTCGTAGTATTTGTCACCACTATAGTTTGTCCAGTAATTTTTTTAGTACCATAGCTTTTCCCAAGAACTTTCTTCAATCTTAACCGAATTTCATAAAACTTACCTTGTTAGGTGCAGAGTCATAAAGGGCTTGCTCAGATGACAACACAATAGTCCAGAATATGTTTTATAAACTCATAAAATGTAAATATCATGCTTATTTTGGAGTAGTATTCATAGCACCTACGTCATGCGTACGTACATCCTTATGTAATCTTATGAGGTAAGGTCAAAGGTCAGTATGGCATATTATTATATTGTGCTGGATTGCTAGTAACCAGGGTATATGGTCCAGAAACTTTCATTAAAACTGTAAAAATAATTACTGGACAGACTATAGAACTTTGCTGACGTCAACCACTAGACGTCTTATACAGCAATTGCCAGTGAATCTCCACAGAACAGTTTACCAAAATCATTAGCAGAAGTGAGCGATACGTTACAAAAAGCAGAAGTAATCAGAAATGGCTGACACATGCATCCCCCTTTGGCTATAACCCTGTTTTTATCCGGAACTAGACGCACTTACAACAATTGTATCCACATCTAATATAGACTACGACTAAGTCCATTGTCTGATCCAGGGACGAGCTTCACAGCAGGCATGGATTTAGTTTCCCCCTGGATTGGGACATTTTTCCTTCACCAGTCTCACCTCTATTCCAAGCCTTGTGCTTAACAACGTGTAGAGCATTTTGCTCATATCCTATTCAGAGCAAAAATGATTGCTAACAAGTCCCAATTGAGTTAGGCTTTGGCTTTTACCAGCTAAACCATCATTTTTTTCCCCCAACAGACTTGTAGTCATTCTAAGTCACTATTCTGCTCTTTTATTTTAATAGATGGTTTAATATAACGTATACTGAACTAGTGATTAATTAATATACATGAGTATTGAAATCAATTGACAGATCATTTATCAGTTCACAACAACGCCTACATATATAACATAGGGAATTCATAGCAAAACTATAAAGGAGGACGTGTTACTTACTAACAAACACAAACATTTTTACTTCAACAAATGAATGCCTATTTATATTAATGAATACAACCTATCCGTGAAAATACCAACTAAATAACCATCACTGTGATAATGGGATACACCTTACATAGTCTTAATTACAATAATTAGCATGATCACTATTCCAGATGAGTACGGCAGTGATTTCCAACGCTTTTTTCTCTCAGCATTCAATGTGACACAGGATACAGATATTTACCTGTGGCAGCACGTGCTACAGGTGTGCCCCCTCCCAACACCTGACACCTGTAAAGGTTATAGCGTGTCTCATTCACAGCAGAGCTGACATTCTACTCTCCTCAAGTAATATTGCTGTTGCCTGCCTTGCGGTAATCACGCGGTCTTTTCAGGCAGTGCTTGCCTTTGCCAATATTACAATAACAGACGCACTTCCAATTGGTGGCAGTGAATTTGAGCCGCTGCACGGCTTGGTGCAGTCTCGAGTCCATCCACACCAGTATCACGGGCTGCAGGGAGCACATAATGAGGCAGCCGCTCATGCTCACGGTGCACAGGTTCCTGTTGATGTGGGGCTCCATCACAGGCTGCAGCAGTTGAATCACCGTGTACGGGAGCAGGCAGAGCAATGTCACCAACTGCAGCAAGATGCACTTGTTCGTCTTCACCACCTCGTAGCGGTACTTCTCCAGTATCACTTCCGTGTTGCGCCCGGAAAAGTCGCCGTTGTCTATGAAGTCCACGCGGCTCGCGTGCGTGCGGTTGCCGTTAGGAACGAAGCTGTTCTCTTTTGTTATTGTCGCCCCTGCTTCCTCTTCACCCGCCCGTTGCAGCGGGTCGCATTCATCCGCCGTAGCCTCTTCAATCTCCGCATCACTCGTCAGCGGTGCTGCTGTTTCAGCGGCGCATGAGCGTTCAGTATCGGCGTCCTCTCGTCTGCTTTCGCCGTCCGTTTCCTCGTCGTTCTCTGCAATGCTGTCCTCTGTGATGTGATGCTGCTGTTGCTCTTCCGATGCCTTCTTTTCCTTCAGCTTCTTCTTCTCCTTCCTCACGTCAGCGTTGTACGTTTTGGGGTTCTCCAATTGATCTTGCAGCGCGACGATGTCCACCGACCACTTGCGGATGTAGTTATAGTTCGCATTAGGCCTGTTGCTGTCCTCCAGCGAGCCTCGCCTCCTCCCGCTGCCGTACGTGGAGTCGCCGATGCCGATGTTGGCCACCGTGTGCCGCCGCCCCGAGGACTGCTTCTGCAAGCGCATCCTCATTTTCATGTCAAACAGATCGTCGTCCTCGGCGTCGTCGCTGGCTGTCGTCTGCTCGGCCTCGTGTGGCTGTGAGGAGGAGGTGGCTGGTTGCTGCTCGTCCGCCGACACGTCCTCCCTCTCGGCGCCGCTGCTGGACATGCCCTCGCGCCCCCCGCCGCGCTGGTCAGTCGACAGGGAGTACAGGGACTTGCCGTGGCTGGCGTCCGTCTCGCTCAGACCCTCGATGCTGCTCTCGAGGCCGGCGCGCGTGTCGAACTGGTAGTTGGGGTCGGTCTTGTTCACCAGCAGCTTGATCTTCTGCTTCATGGCGAACGTGGCGATCCACAGGATGACGACGGTCACCACGAGCACTATGGCGTAGATGAGCGTGAACAGTATGGCGGCCACCGAGAACCACAGATTGCCGATCCTGCCGTTGTCGGCCGTGGCCGCTGTGCACACAACGTAATCGATGTTCCAAGGAAACTCAATAGCGAGCGCCGTGGCGGCCACCACGGCCATGCCGAGAGCCACGGCGATTCCGCGCACGACGACCTGCCGCAGGTTCTGTAGGGGCAGCGCGGAGAGCTGGTACAGCCGCTGGATCGATATGAAGAACACCAGAAACACGACGGCGGCCAAGCAAGCGTTGAACACCACCACGTTGACGAAACAGACGACAAAGTGCAGTCCGTTTCCGGCGAAGTTGGTGACGATCTGCGCGGTGTGCAGCGGCATCCACACGGCGCAGAAGGCGACGTTGACGCCGCTCAGCCCGTAGTGTAGGCCGTACTGCAGGTTGCGCACGCTCTTCTTCATCTTGGACGCGACGAGCACGCTCAGGTTGGAGACGAGGCCGGCGACGGCCACCGAGAAGAGAAATATGATGCAAATGACTGCGGCGTATAACTCGACAGCAGTGCGGCTATCTCCTCCCGCCTGCAGCACGTAGCTACTGCCGCCACCGCCTGTGAGTAGCACTGTGGATGATGCGTTTGGCGAAGAAGAAGTCTTCATGTTTTCTATCAGCAGGTTTATTTCACTGCCGCCCCCGTTGTGGCTGCGGTTGTTAGAGCCTTCCTCTAAATTGCTGGCCACTGCCATGCTGCTCCCGCTGTCGTAGTCGTGTTTGAAAGCTTCCATTATCCGGTGAAATTACACGTGTGAAGATGGATTTTCCTGGCTGCCGTGCGGCGGCAGCGGCGGCTCAATATTCCTATTCGCGCAAATGTCAACCATATTTGGCTGTTATTTCTGGCTCGGCGTTCGCTGCATGAAAGAGGCATGTTCCTAACGCTGCCGCCACACTAATAATCCCATGTTGTTGTCGCTGTTAGAGTTGTTTAGAAACATCATTAGTCACTTGCACCACCACACTGCCTTAAAATCCATCGCTCTCTTGCTGCACGATATATCCACAACAACAGAAGCACGCATACTGCCTCTTATCTTATAAGTAAATCCATAGTCTAATTACTCATGCGAGTAGCAGCTGTAACAAAGGTGTACCAAAGGCAAGGAAATCACACATCTTGCCATCGCCTGCCAGCAGCAGACACACTGTCTTGGTGCTGTACGCAGCAATAATCAGCGGCGGCGGCGGCGCCGTATTCCACGCTAAATGGGCTATGTAAAATGTTGGATAAATATGGTAGAGCAAGACAGGTCCTCTGGCGGTGGCCGCTGCTGCTGCTGCCGTCTCTCTCTCTCTCTGTTCTGCTGCTGCTGCTGGTGACAAGTTTGCTCAATAAAGAGCAGCTCGCGGCGGCGGCGGCGGCGTCAGCAGAAATGTCGTTTGCAGGTGGACGTCGCGCCACATTACTCGCACACGCTGGGCATATTTCTTGTCCACCCCCGCATATTACGACCACCACCAGCAATCTGAAAACGTTTGGCGCAGTGGGCCTTTAGACTGGAGTTTGCGGGACACTTGGGCGTTTGTGGCTGGTTTGTGTGATAGGCGGGTGTTAACAATTGTTGACAGGCATCACGTTTTATATGAGTTGTATCATGTGTGTAGAAATAAAAGTAACTACATGTACAGACATGATATCACTCATATTACGTACCCAAACACACATAAGATAACACTTTTCTCACACTCTACCTTACAAAGTCACATAATCATGCATTTAAATAACCAAATCAAACTAACAAACTAAATAATAGCTGGTTTAATAATAGCGTTAATGAGGCCACTTCGCAGAATACCCAGGCCTGTCCATCCCATAATTGCCCTGATCACTCGCCTAGTAACACACTGTTGTCATGGTCAGCAGGGAAACCCCTTCTGCTCGCATCCACCCGCCTGACCCCCTTTTCTAAAAACCTGGCTGTGCTAGTGTCTTTTCCCTTCTATATCTACCTCTCTTCTGGAAAATGGCACTGGATCTCGCTAACACTAGCAAATCAAATACTAGTAACGAATGCTACAAACCGGAATTGCAGTCTCTAACTTGGATAACAATTTACAGGCGGATTACTCATTGATTAAAGCTTAGTATAAATCCTTAAATAAGCTCAACTTTACCATAATTGCGTTGGTGAATCAGACGTTTGAGCTTATTTCAGCTTTATTCTAGGCCAAAGTAACTTAGGACTAAACATTCGTGCCAAATTACCAGAAACCTTTTTCTAGCTTGGTCAAAATAGACAGTGATTTCTTTTACCTTAGCAGGTATTTCATTGATATCGAATATGATAGCATTTTTACTGCGGTATACTGGACCTTGGCTTTGGGTGAACGTGAGCTCTTATGTGTGAATGGTCAGGCTCTTAACACATCCCCCCCCCCTTCCCGCCCCCATCCCCCAATCCCCTAACTCCTACCAAAATATTTCATATTCTCGGGTGATGTGTTTGTGTGTTTGTCCGCTTGTCGTTCTTCTTGTTGTTTGTTTATTTTCATTGTTTCTTCTTTTGTGTCTGTTTTGTGACTCCCATTTCTTTCTCTTTTTTTAAAGAAATGGATCTAGATGGTATTTTAATTGATTCAACATGAAATTTGATCCTCGGCATCATTGTAATTGCAAACTTGAACTGTAATTTCACTTGATAACATTAATGAGAAAACTAAGCTTTAATTTTATAAAGTGAAATGACAGTTTAAGTTTGCAATTGCAATTGCTCAAACTTTCACCCTCACGACAACCAAGTGACACGTTTTACGTCACAATTAATTTGAGCCGTTCTCGTGATTTTTGTTTGGTTTTAAGATGCAATAAACCTACTAGATTCAATCTACATTCATGGGATTAATATAAAAATGTGAGTGGAGATCTTAAAGGTAGCATAACGCCCCCCCCCCCCCCACCCCTTTTATTGCCGATGCTCTAGCTGGCTTTCACGTAAATTTACTGATGTTAATTTTGTGATTATGACAGCTGGATAGATGAAGCTACATGATGTTGTTGAAATTGGAATTTACCCATCTGGTTGTTGTTATTGTCACTGTGCCGGTGTCATATCAAATTAGACACACACTGGTGGTGTTTACTATAAGTATTCGTCACGGCGGTAACATCAACACTTCCCCATGGCCAGGAGTGTTGTAGACATGTAGTTGAGTACAATGCACTAAGATTGATACATGCAGTTTTCTCTTTTCATTATACATGGTTCTCCACAAATGTTGTTTACCCCCCAATTTACTAACTCTTAATATCTGTTTTTCCTTTCCATAATGCCAGAAGCATTGTGATGTTTTGATATTGAAATTTAATAATAGCAAAAGTATACTAGTAGCTATTGAAACGGCCATTAATTTGAAGCCATCATCAGGTGCTGTCGTTTCACAGCGGGTTACCACACACCCTAGTGTCAGTATTTTAGGTACTCTCTAGATCTGTTACTGTAAAAATCTCACTATTCCAATATTCACAGTCAACATGTAGTATATTCCTTTACATTTCCATTTGACAATTACCAATGCCAATGCTTGATGGCGGCACGGTATGAAATGAGAAACACGCCGAAGAAGATATTTTCTCTGTGACTAGTCAACGTGGCGACTGATATAACCACTACAGACTACAGTGCGGCCTCACAGAAGGACCTTACGCATTCCTCTCAACAGACAAGCGGTCTGTCTATGGAGGTATACTGGTGTCGCTTTGTCAACGTTTGGAACTGTGAGAAATGTATTAGTATATTTTAAATATTCTATGTATTTGGCCTACAACACTAGGACTCAGTATCATTCTAAGTGTGTTTAGTTGTATTTCTGAAGCTGTATTCTTATTAAAATGAGTTTTAAACATAAATGTTGACTTTATCATTTTAATAAAGACAAAATTTGCGTGTTTTTTTTTTGTTTGTTTTGTTATTTCAAATTTCATTTCAACGAGAATGCAGCTAAAAAATAAAACTATACACTATAGAAGGACCATTGTCTAGGTATCGACTATAGAGGTGGCCTTCAAATAGAGGTTCTCATGTGTGCGATGACCGTTCTAGCTCCATGGGTCTGACCATGGCAGACCCGCCGTGTGGGTGCAAAGGAAAATTCCACGTGCTGCAAAGTGTTTTGAAGAACTTGAACTCGATACCCTCGACATTTGAAATTAGACGCTAATGAAATTCAATCTAATTTCATGGTGGCGTTGGCGGTATGGCATAAAATGATACACAAGATGACACCAGTCTCGACCCCCATGCTGTATTGACAATCTTATGTCCGTATCTATGCCGCAAGGGCTTGTATTTTCACTATAGTGTGTCCGTGGCAGAAGCGATAGGTTAGACTCGTGACCAGAAGGTCGTGGGTCCGATTCGCGGTCGGGTCTGGTGGTGGGAGTTGAGCAAATCTACCTCTAACAGGTTGCATACTGCCCCGTGGTATCCACACGTGAAATTGGTAAAGGGCAGGCGAGTGAACACTAATGCGAGTGATTAGCACGTCTGCTACGGTAGCGATATGCTGTATGCTCCCCAGGGAGTTGAGAAAGATATAGTGTGATAAGGATTCTAATGACCTGGAGTATATGCAGTCGCTAGAGCACGACAAACTGTGAATTGCGACTGTAAATAAGCACATTTACAATTCTAGTTACGAGATTTATAGAACCGCCTGGGTTTGTATAGAACCGGCAGTTGTATCATTGCAAGCTGTGGTGTAATAAAGTGTGTCATGTTTGTTCTATTGATTTGACACAACGGTGGAATAGAGTAACTCAAGTAGGATAAACAATGAACATGGAGCTTGCACGTGTCATTGTATTCATTTCATTAAAGATAGTGTGATAATTCAAACCCCGGACTGATCCGGGAAGAATGAAAGATCTATATCTGTTATGCCGTTTCAGCCAATCACAGGTCTGTCTGGAGACACATCCAGGTGAATAGTTGTTAAGCCTTGCACTACAATTTGAAAATAAGCATAATTATCAACTGATTTTCAACTATTCAAATGAGTTTCACCCACGGTTAGTATTTTGAACATAATGTGCAAGGTGACAACTATGCCCATAATACGACGGTGGAATCCAGCAAAGATTCTGGTTATTTGATACCATGAAAATGTGTTGATTTTGCAAGACCTGAACATATATAATACAGATTATTTTCTTTTTAAAATGTACTATGTTATTCCCCTTTATGACCTCGCCTTAACAGCCAAGAATTCGAAACTAAAAAATTGAAACTAACTTTGGCATCTACTTCCAGTTGTCGTCTGACATAGCATCACGTTTTAAGCGGGTCAGTGAAACTCTGCCCCACTTTTAATACCGCCATGTGCTACGAACAATGATATCAATCATCGCGGTGTACATTGTAATGATTATTACACTCATCTGTATAGACTATACATCATTTGTATTGAAATTCTCGTCTCCCATCTGCACATGTTGCACTGCTGGCTCTACAGGCGCCTCCACATCTGCCACCACCCCACTCCCCCGCTAGCTCACAGCTGTGTACTATCCGACAATTGCCAGCAATAGCCAATATGATATGATGATGTATTTTTGTAACCTAAATGCAACGTGTCCGGTTTCACCCCATTTCAATGTGGAGATGCTTAGGTCTAGCTTACCACAATACAATGATTTCTCATGTGACATTATGACCTTTATGTGACGAGGGGGTTAAATGTAAATGCTAGTAACTGTGACGTACTTGGTCATGAAACTTGAGACATATACTTCTAAGGGCCAAGTAAAAACTTTCAAAATGAATTAAAATTGTAGGCGTTGTGGTATCATATTTAAACTTATTATATGTGTGACATGATGAGTATCGTGTGAGCTTTTGAAACCGACATGATTGATAGTACAATACAGACATACACGTATAAAACATCATGCAGTACATTTAAGACACATAGAATATACATAAAAGCAAACAGTATACATTAAAATAAACTGAAGTCATGTATCATAAAAGCACTTACACTATGCACACAAAAATTAAGCATAAAAGCACCCCAAAAATACAAATAAAGTTGTCCTCGTGTTTGCATTTCGTCTGCGCCAGGCTGCAATTTATATCAGATGAATTATTTAATTTACAAAATGAAGATTTACAGTTGTCTCCACCCTCCCACTTCATGTGCACTTACCAATTAAATCTCTAAACTGCTTCAAAGACATATTCTCTCCGTTATGCATTCGTTTGGGAGTTCATTCCTAATTTTTGGCGCAGCATAGCGAATGCAAGCCATATCTTGTAGTTCTTACCCCTGGCACTTCTAATACATTCCAGGAAAAGGTTACTTCTGCTATCTGTACCCTGAATCAGACCTGTGCTAAGCTATTTGTGATGGGGGAGTGTGTGTGGGTGTGGGTGGGTGGGTGGAAGGGGGGGGGGGTTCTGTCACGAGCTTTCCCTGAAATTTTAATACTAATCCTAACGATTGCTTACTGAAATCTGCTGAACCCTGAGCACGGCCTGTGAAAATGAAGGACTCATTTTTATTATTTGTTTTCCCGATAGTATATAAGTGTCTATTTGTAGCATGTTTCTGACTTTTGTAATGAGGTTTGTAATGTTACCCACAACTTTGAAAACTACAGCTTTCCTACGAAATAGAAGTCAGCTACTGTTTGGGTACCATTACAAAATAATGAGCGAAAATGCCACGGCTTTAATATAACGCACACCATGCTCGTGATATTAACTGCGTATATAGCAGTGAGATATGACGATCCCACAACCCATCCACATCACTTTTCCGTGCACCTTGCTGAATCCGGGGCTGAATCTGCCCCACCCGACTAAACCGAGCTGCAATAACGGTGGCACTTATCACTTGGGCACTAGAACCTAATGCTGATGATTCTCATGTACGATGGCAGAATAAATTAATCTTACTGCAATATCGGAGTTGGTCACAACACATGATCAGCTGTTGACGCACTTCGAGCCTGTGCAGATATGAGGGTTTTCGTGGCAGATGGATAGGAAGTTGGACTGGTGACCAGAAG